>JBBYHH010666708.1:0-10308 GCA_038382905.1 Daphne laureola
CAAAATTCCCTAAACTTTCGGATTTCATCCATCTTCCACCCAAATAATTTTCTTCAACTTCCAACGATACTTTCATGCTTAAATCTGCATTTAATCAAAAAACCAACAACTAATCCGACGTCTCGCAATTTCATCGATCGATTAACAAACGAAATTTTTCATAATTTATTGTTTTAGGAAACAATAATACAAATGCAAAATCCCTAATTTTTGCAATCACAGTAATCGAATATTTAGAAAATTCTCAACAGATTCTTCAATTTATTACGCAGTGCAATAATTGGAAAAATTTGGACAAATGAGAAAAATTATGATTTTCTCACCCAGTGATCGCCGGAGAATGGCCCACGCATCGTCGTCGCCGCCGCACGTGCCACCGTCATCAAAACCGCCAGAGAGTGGCCATACGCACCGCCGTCATCGCCACCATAGGTGAAACTCCCTCTGTCCACGTCTAACAGATCCGGTTCTCCTCCAGATAGTTACCGAACAGAGGGCGGGCTCGCATCGCCGGAGATGCTCCAGCCGTCGCCATCCACCGTCGCGGTTCAACTCCACCGACTTGCTGGAACCACCAATCACGTCAGATCTGCTGGCCGGGCATTTCCTTCTCTTCATCATCGAGCTGGAGCACCGGTGACCCCAACCCCGGTGGTTCCTTCGCCGGTGAAACCCAAGACCGTCGGTCTCTCGCCCGGCGCTGCTCCTCCATTAACGCTCCAGATCCATCGATCTCTGAGTGGATAGCCACATCTCAGCGCCGACTTCTAGCTCCACCGCGTTGCGCCACCGGCCCGTCCATCGTCACGTCGTCGTGTCGCACCTGGTGCCGGCCCCTCTCGCCGTCGACCTCACCTCCGTCTTCATCGCGATTGGATCAGAGAGGGACGAAGAAGGAGGCCGAGTTTCAGATTTGTTTCTGTTTTTCGTTCTTTGTTTTTTTTTTCGTGTGACAGTTTTTCGTTTATTACGTTTCACGTTTTATTCAATTTTTTTTTAATTACTAAATTACCTATTAATTAATAAATACAAACTAGTTTCTAACCCACTCCACTTAAGCCCACTTTAAAGCCCAATAAATACCAAAAAATCACCAGCCTTAGTGATTTAACAGAAATGGACTTTTTGTCCATTTTTCCGAGATGACCATTTTGCCATCCGAAACTAATTTTTTGCAAAATGATCCGGGATTCACAAAATGCCCCAAATTACTTAAATCCCGCGAAATAAGCTTCAAATAAATTCTCGGGTCATGAGAATTTTCAGAAATTTATCCATTTCTCCAAATTGACCAATTTACCCTTTCGATGTCATTTTTGATAAAATGGCTCGGTACTCATATTTTAATCTCCTGATGCGGAACAACTCAGAGATAAATCTCAACTTACTTCTCGGGGCAAGGGAAACATTAGAAAACGTACCCCGCACACTTGAAAAATAAAGTCCCAGTAATTATGAATTTTTCCCCTCGGCAATTTTCTCAGATTTTTACCCTTTTCCGATGGTGACTGTACAGATTGCAATACACCAAAACCCTAGGGAATAGCGTGAAATGTTTTTACAATGCCACACTCTAAAATGTGGAGGTCACCACAGCCCAGGTAAAACTCTATAGAAAATGCACCAAGCTAGATTTTATTGGTCGTATATGGTTAAGTATATGTATTCCTTTGTTTACTCATATGACCGATGTCAAAGAATGGGAGGAATCTCAAAGAGACATGAAATGCCCCTTCGCCGTATTCAAAATGGTGAAATCTTTGATGGTTGGGTGATAGATTTTATGGGACCTTTCCCTCCTTCAGGTGGCAATCAATATATTCTCCTTGCTATAGATTATGTGTCCAAATGGGTAGAGGCCATAGCTACACTACATTTCAATGGCAACACCATCCTCAAATTCTTGCACCGAAACATCTTCACAAGATATGGAGTTCCAAGGACACTTATAAGTGTTGGGGGTAACCACTTTGTGAATAAATTGATGAAAAAGCCCTAGACAAGAATGGTGTTGTGCACAATATTCCTTTGGCTTACCATTCTATTGTGTGTCAAAACACGCACACTTTTATGTGACATTTTCATACGATTCATACATCGTTTTTTGCATAAATTGGATCATTAGTGCACCTACTTATCATCTTCAGTTATTTTGTAGATGCGAGATGCAAGGTAAAATAGAGCTAAATGGTGCATTTGGAGGCTCGGGACTCAAATTACAAGTTGAAAGACCAAGTGAAGAAGTCTCAGGCCAAAGGAGGAGGATTGCAAGTCAAAGGATGAAAGATGGAGCAAAATGGGCTAATGAAGCAGCTGGTCGGTGTGCCCCTATGGTTTTGGGTCGCGCGGAGTGAAATTGGTCAGCGCGACCCCTACCCATGCGCAGCAGCTCCATGTCTTCTGATGGAGGGCGGTCACGCAGTTTCTATAGCAGTTCATATAGTAGTTTCCCGGAATTTTCCTTGGGCCAGCCCATGTTTTTAGGACTAATATATCCTTAATGACCCTTTTTGGGTGCCCAACATGTCCAGGGGATTTTAGGATGTGATGTCACTGTAAATAGACCTTTTAGGGTGAGTTTTAGGAGAGGACAATTAGGATTTCGGGATTGGTGCAGCTCTTGTCATTTTCTTCATCAATTCAAGGGTTGGAGTTCTCTTTTAATGGTGTTCTTGGAGATTCTTCCAAGATTACTTCATTAAAGGCTATTTCTTCTCCTTATCTCTTTTATTTATCATGTTTACTCCTATGAGCATGTTGATTTCCTTGATTAGCATGTGTAGTTGTGAGTATTTTTTTATGTTCTTCTAGGGTTTGGTTACCTAGAAGGTTAACTATCATTTATCATGTGTTTTGATGCTTAAATATTGATTCCTTGCACTTTTGATCATGTA
This sequence comes from Daphne laureola, assembly GCA_038382905.1. Lineage (NCBI taxonomy): Eukaryota > Viridiplantae > Streptophyta > Magnoliopsida > Malvales > Thymelaeaceae > Daphne > Daphne laureola. The sequence continues at coordinate 2,895 of JBBYHH010666708.1, forward strand.
TGCATACTTTATGATTGATCACCATCCTAGTATGTCATCTAGGTGTTCGATGATGTGTTTTTATGATTGATCACCATCCTAGTATGTCAATTTCTCTTTTATTTATAGATGAGGATGAGGGAGTTAAGGGTGGTTGTAACTTCCCTCTAGGCTGAAAAGTTGCACCCTTTTGGTCTAGGGAAGTTACTTCCCCCTTAGTACACAAACAATGCCTAATTCACTAGGTAACCACCTCAAATGGCAAAATGGTGCCTTCCTGGGAGGCACCCCTTCTCCTAAAAGGGCTCCTTTGGATGGCCATGAGCATGTAACCACCCTAGGGGTGTGCCTCATGTGGCATGGTGCATACACCCTGCACTTTGACATGCCTTTTTACCAAAGTGCCCCTACTTTTACTTAAAGGGTGTCATTAGGTGTTACCAGTAATGAATCAAGGTGAAATATCACAAAGATATTCCAAATGATCATTAGACACATGATTGAGTTCCCTTGAGCTTCTTTCAGCTCACCTTGAGATAAAATTAACTTCTTCGTCAAGACTAGCTCACTTGAGCTGAAGTTAGCTACTTCTAGCTAACTTGAGCTAGAGTTAGTTACTTCTGAACTAATTTGAGCTAGTACTAGCTACTTTTACCTAGTGTGATCTAATGTTCGCTACTCCTAGCTAACATGTGATGGGGTTAGCTACTTCTAGATAACTTGAGCTGAAGTTAGTTACTTCTGGCTAACTTGAGATAGAGTGGAGCTGAGTATAGCTACTTCTAGCTATAGTGAGTTGACAATGAGCTGGATTTAGCTACTTCTAGCTAAGATGAGCTAATGCCAAGCTACTCCCAAGTCCTGTGAGCTTGTGTGAGTTGGCATGAGGTAAGTCTAGCTAGTTCTAGCTAGAGTTGAGGTAAGTGGAGCTACTTCTAGCTACCCTTAAGCTGTCATGAGCTAAGCTTAGTTACTTATAGATAAACTAAGATGAGATGAGCTGAGGGAAGCTACTTTTAGCTACCCTGAATGTATCATGAGCTAAGTCTAGCTACTCCTAGGTATGTTGAGCTTAGCTGAGCTACATATAGCTTCCTATGAGCTCAAACTTAGCTCCATGAGCTCAAGTACTACCTCAAAAGCTCTTCGTGCGGCAAGAATTCCAACAGAAGAAACCATTAAGGCACCTTTGTATCAAAGTAAGGGTATTTTGGTAAAAGTGCACTAATGAGCTTAAAGGAGCTTAATTATGTGAAATAAAATTGATTGGAACTATTTTGTGTAATTCCAACCTCATTTTGTAAATATAGCCACATTTAGCACATTTTATCAAAGTAGAGGTATTTTGGTAATTTTGGTGTATTTATGGTACAAGGTGTGTGTGCCTTGCACCATGGGATAATTCCATTGAAGGCAATATATGTTATGGCCAATTTTTTGGAAGAATCTATAAGGCATAAAAGGCTATTTATTTTAAGAAATGAATATGTTGGTGGATTACAAAATGAGGGGTCATGAGAGCTTAAAAGGGTGACTTTATGGTGGAGTTATTGGTGTAACTCTAACAGTCATTCCTCCATCTATAAATAGATGAGAGAAATGGTCATTGGCTCTTACACTTGTCACATAATTCTTGCCATCATCATCTTCTTCTTCTTCTTGTTCTCTCAAATTGGTGCGAAATTGTGCAATTTATTGGGGCATTAAGGGTGGATCAATATTATATCATCTTCAACACAATCAACCTCTTTGTATACTCATCAAATACACCCCTTCTCATCCTCTTGGTGTTCAAGGGAGTTTTGTTCATCGTCATCTCCATTCGCCACCATCAACGAACATCATTGGTGTTCATCCATCTTCATCAACAAGCAAGGATTGGAGCAAACGTTTAAGGAGCAAAGATTTAATATTTTTGTTATTTTCCAGGAGTAAGGTACACATATTGATCATAGTATCATGTCTAGGATCTCTCCTTATTCCTATCCTTGATTGTGGATAAAAGTATGAAGCATGATTTGAATGAAAAGAAACATCGTGTTGTGAATCTGAAACTGTTTGTATGTACTGCATCATGTTTTGTATGTGATCGACATCAAATAGTTTGTAAACTTTCTCACGACATGTTCATATTGAGATAACAAGAATGAGTTATTAAGATCCTAAAATCTTCAAATGGTATCAGAGCCTGAAGTTCTTGTTAATCTCATGTTGTATACTACTAGAATTTGGAATGAGTATGTTTAATAAAAAATAAAATAAACATGAATATGGAATTTGATGATGAATGTTTTGTAACCAACACATGGAGATGAATTAGAAAAATGACCATTTGATGAAAGATGCATGTAAATGGACATTAAAATGATGAAGAATCATGAAAATGGACAGGAAAATGAATTCGGATATGTGGTGGATTTGTGTTGAATCCTTGATGACTCTTATGATCGATAAATCTTTAATTGTATGCAATCCATGTGAAATAGTAAGTCTTGGATGCATGTTTGTATGTATCAACCAAGAATGCTTGAAATGCAATATTCAGTATGAACATCTATGTGTATATGTTGTCCAACATCTGATCTACAAATGTATTTTGTTACATGTTCTATAATGAGTACATGTAAGTGTTACATGTAAATGTGATACTTGTAATTTAAGCTAGAAGTCTTTACTCGAAAGTCTAATAATGGAGATTTTGTCTAAGGAAGTGGGTCTTAAGCGAGACCGTTGTGTCTCTGCCATCTTTCATAGGAATCATCCTTATGATGAATAAAGGGTTGAAAGGCTTTAGATTAAGTTCGTACAATGGTGCATGCATGTGTTGCATAAGAAAATGTGCAAAGAGTGACAATTGAATAGAACCCTTCTTGAGGCTCATTGAAGAACATGTGTATGAAACCATGGAAACATGTTTGTATATATCTAATTGGGTTTTATATGCACTTCTTTTACTATGTATGAACATGATTGAAATGATTTTGTGCAATATGTTGCTTGCATCAGTCTTGTTGTATTGATTGAACATTAAAACATGTGATTGCATCATTGTAGATGGAAAGTAAGAATATAATTACTAAACTGAACAAGGATCTGAAATTGGATGGTGAAAACTATTCAATATGGCTTTGTAATGATGCATGAAGACCATTGTGTCTACTTGTTCTCATATGAATCAAACTATGCTATTATGACTTTGTACGTAGATAACATACTTATAACAAGTAGTTGGCTTCAGTTAATGAAAACCATTAAAGGATGGTTGTCCTCCACCTTTGACATGAAGGATATGGGGGAAGCTTCTTTCATTGTAGCTGTAAAGATCCACCAGAATAGAAAAGAGAAATTGTTAGCTCTTTCACAAGAGTCTTATATTGATAAGATTCTAGAAATATTTAAGTTGACAAAGTCAAAACCCATGAACACCCCACTTGTATATGGATGCAAGATTTATAAGTATATCTTCTCTAAGACTCCAAAGGAAAAAGAAGAAATGGAAAACATTCCATACCTTAGTGGTATTAGGTCCTTGATGTATGTCATGTTATGTACAAGGGCAGACATTAGCCAAGCAGTTGGCTTACTAGCAAGATATTCTTCCAACCCTGGAATACAACATTAGAAAAGTGTGAATAGGGTTCTAAGTTACCTTAAGGGGACCCAAAATTATTCACTATATTATCAAGGCATGAAGCTTGATTTACATGGTTATTCTGATGCTGATTCGGGTAGAGATAGAGACTCTAGAAAATCTACCAGTGGATATGTATTCATCCTAAATGGTGGGGCAGCTACTTGGTGTAGCAAGAAACAAACTTGTACAACATTATCCATAATAGAGGCTGAGTTTGTCTCTTGTGCCTCGACTGTAAAAGAGACCCTTTGGCTTGGGTTCTTCCTTAAGAACTTGGAATATCAGATTAAAGTGGAAAAACCTATTACCATCTATAGTGATAGTATGACGACCATTACTTACACTAAAGATCCCAACTACCATGGAAAGACCAAGCATATTAGCATGAAATACAATTTTATGCGGGATGTAATTGAAGATAGTGAAGTTAAGATAGGGTACATTTCTACAGACCTTATGGTAGCATATCCTCTCACTAAGCCATTACCACCACTTATGTTTGCCCATCATGTTAGAGCAATGGGTCTACGTAGATTATAGTATGTTGGATTATACTTCACTGTCTTTGGGTGTCACACATGTTTTTGTAAGATACGTTGGATCATTAATAAAAATGTTTTTCTATCATTACATTCTTTGTTCAATCTTATGTCACATAACAAAAACTAGAACATATCAAACATAGACATTAGAAAGACTTTCTCACACATGTATTTTACCCTTAATCTTGGGTGGATTAGGGATGAGACGACTATGGACTCAAAGTATGTTATTTCTTTAGAAACATGTAACTTGTGAGATGTGTTCCCTAGGATGTGTTCCTTGGGTTATATGTTTGAGTAGGAGTCTTGAACCAACAAAAGACACCTTGGCTATATGTCACCTTAATTTGGTTAAAATCAAGATAAGATGAACAAGTTCATCATATTTGTATGACCACCATACATCCTAGTCTATGATTGAAGTAAGCCACGACTTACTTAGCGATATTTCATGGTTTCTGACATGTCTTCCTATTTATTTGTTAAAGGGAGTACACTAATGGTGTTTTAAGAAGGAGAAACTGACACACCCCTCCACATTGGTGGACATCATTCCGAGTGGGAGTGGTGTAGGTAAAACACCAAATTAGTGTTCATATGAGACTTGTAGGATGTGTTCCTTAGGATGTGTTACTCGAAAAATATGTTCATCAAGGTTGTGTTCCTAGATTTCCATGTCCATGAAATGCGATCAAAAGAAAGAATGTAAGCAAGTTGTCTCTGTTATTTCTTAGTGTGAGATTCTTTAACATAGACTCTTAGTGAGTTTAGCTTACTATTAGTGAATTGTATTAATGAGGATACTTTAATTGGTTGTCGAAGTCCTTGGAGAATATAAGACTGAAGTATCCTCCTTTTAGGTAGTCAAGTTGGTACAATTAACTAACTGGTTCAAGTTAATAGAAAATATACTGGTAAATGATACATAGACTGTAAAACTTCAATCTTGGGCCCACATACTATGTTTATGATTTTTATTGACTTATGAGTATTTATAATGAGACTCGGTTACTTAATACAATCATGAATTTTAAATAGTTGAAATTCTAAGAAAGAGACTAATTGTGATTAAGAAAATGTATCATTGTTTTTGGGATCTATAAAGGCAATACTTGATGAGTTCAAGTAATCTTGATAGGTTCAAGCAATGTTCTAAGAAGTTCAAACAGAACACACAGAAGTACTTGATAAGTTCAATTGCATTGAGGAGAGGATAATTTTTCATTCTAAGTCTAACAACCACAATGAAAGAGACTTGATGTGTGTGCCTTGGGGTCTCACCCTTAACTCCATTCATATGAATTTGCCTTGATTTAGCTTGTGTTTGAGAGATTTTGTTTTTGAGTGGAAGTTGGAACTCAAAAGTGTCTTAGTGCGAGTGGGTCTGTCACCACCCCCACCATACACAGCGCAGTGGAAGCGGACACGGGACCGGGAGGGTGGAGGTGATGATCATTCTTCCTTACTTACACATCTAAGACTTTGGGTTATTCCATAACCCGGGCCCTTGGTCCTCATTACAACATAACAGGTTTCCGGTTTCCAACCAGACCACAAGTCAGTCTAATACTTTTAATAAATTCTACAGATGTCCAAAAATTGATCCATAAAATTCACTGGAAACTAGACTCATAGGGCTACAAGCATGTAAAGTTTCATAATTTTCCCATGAGCCAGTCAATAAATTTTCATTTTCACAGTCAGCCCATAATTGCATTCATTCTGACTTCCGGCAGCATTTCATTACTTTCGTGCATTTCAGACATTTCAATAACAGACAGACAACTGAGCTCCGCTCAGACCATATACTTCCAAATAAACCATCCTCCGACATGCAATCCCCGATAAAGTAGACATGCAATCACTCAATAATCAAGACATCTATCATACACATACGCCAACATCTATCATTCGTCATTTATACATCTTTCATATAATTGACCATAATGATTATCTATGCTATATGTATAATGCAACCTACGTCTACAGAGCCTGCTTTAACATTAAAAGCATACACTTAAATCAGGGAGTCGAATCTAAAGATTCCAATACTCGCCACCTGACACTACTGCTACTGCTACACATCAAAGACAAGTGTTAACTGTCAGTACATGTACAATCTTTCTATTTCTGTAATCTGTAACATAGACGGTATCACTATCTGTAACAACATCTGTAACACTTCTTTTTAAATTTATCTGTCAGTTCATCTTGTTCTCTACCAGAAACTCCCCTACTCTGTACTTTTATCAATAAACAATACATAGGAGCAATGTCAGTACCTTAAACTCGGAATACAGTATGGCCAGACGGAGTCTTAGTCCGTGGCCCTAAAATCTTGAGGCTCCTGAAAGAGAGGGATGTAAAGGGGTGAGTTCCGGGGAGAACTCAGTAAGGGCGTTAGGCAGAAGTAAAGGGGGAAAATCTTTGACTTTGCCTGTAATGACAATGTCAGTGTGACAGTATGCAATATACAGTTTATATAAATGCCCATGATATGCAATGCACTTTCATTCTTTCAGACATGACGGCCCCCGAGTAAGTTGTCACCCAATCCCCGGAGCTCTATAGTGTCACGTAGTACTAGCGCAGGGCGTACGATCCCCGTTACCATCATCATTAGGTTTACCCATCGTAATCATCCTGCGCGTGACCCCGCGACCTGGCATACAGTCAGACAATCATTCATCAGGTACTGCGGATGTTCACGCATCATGTGCCTCCCGGACCTGGAACATAATCCGTCATCAATCATCATCAAGTACTGTGGACATTCACGCATCGCGTGCCTCTCGGACTTGGAACATCATCTGTCATCATTCATTAGGTTCCACAGAACGGTCACGTAACTCATGCCTCCGGACCTGGTATATCAATCATCGTTCGTCTGTTAATCAGTCGTTCATCAGACAGTCATTCATCAATCTTTCCTTCATCCGGTCTACCGTAGTAATCATGCAGAACGTGATACCGAGACATGGGACGTCATTCATCAGTCTTCTGGCAATCATGGGTCTACTATCGTAATCATGCTGGGCGTGATCCCGGGACCTATCACATCTATCAATCAATCTGTCAATCATCTTCAGGTATTACAAAACGGTCACGTATAACGCGCCTCCGAACCTGGAACCTTATCTTTCATCAATCAATCAGACAATCAATCAATCATTCACTTATCTTTCATTCATTAGATCTACCAGAATACTCACATAAAACGTGAAATCGGGACCTAGTATATCAATCTTGATTGCTGTGC
>JBBYHH010666819.1:0-10307 GCA_038382905.1 Daphne laureola
CGGAGGCCCTGCTGCCCATCGAAGCAGACTTACCTACCCTTCGCATGATCAACTTTAACTCTAAAGACAACGCTGCTGGCATGCGCGCAAGGTTGGACCTCCTGGAGGAACTTCGCGAGGGTGCTCGCCTCCGCATGACATCACTCAAACAACACCTCAATCTCTCGCGCGATGCCAAAGTCAAGCCGAAAAAACTAAAGGTAGGGGCTCTCGCACTACTGCGATCAACGCTCAACGGCAGGGACCCTGGGTAAGGAGTGCTTCGACCAAATTGGGATGGACCATTCCTCATCCACTGGAAAGTGCATCCCGGCATGTTCGAGCTCATGAGATACAATGGAAAGCCATTCCCCAGAAATTATCATGCTAATGAATTGCTCCCCTACTATGTGTAACTACTTCTATCAATATAACGCCGACATGACACTTATTCTATATCTTCAATGTTAACAGCTATAGGGACACCCGCGAACTTAAAGCTTAGCAAGGGAGAATGCAAGAGTCCTCTGCGCCTGATCAGCCAGAGCGCCCATAAGCATGCGCCACATATGCCTTTTGCACCCGACCGGTCAGAACGGCCGCTAAGGCTTAAATAAAGCCTAAGACCTTGTCAGGCCACGCTGTGGGAGCAACACCGCGCCAAATAATCACATGATGCATGCGCCCTCTGCACCTGATTGGTCAGAGCGAACTAGCACATAAGGCAAACGCATTCTCCGACCCTGCCGCCGCCGCAAATCCTACTTTAGAAATCCCGCACGCGTAAATCAAGACAAACATGCACTACGTGACACTGGTATGATATACAAATCATTCAATTACTTTACATTGTCCTGAAGCGTGTCATCCACAACGTTGGAGCTTCCAGCCCCGCCTAAAGAAGCCTCAGGGCCTAACTTACTATGAGAGCGACCTTATTGGAGGAGAGTATCTACATCAGGTTCCTCGTAAGCAAACGCATTTAGCGAGTCAAAACTAAGCTCAGGAAACAGCTGCTCCGCCTGCCACCAGCAACGGAGCCAGCCCTACTCAAACCTCTACGCACCAGCATCAGCCTGCGCATGGAGGTCCAGCACCTTCTCTTCAATTTGAGCAACTCTATCAAACACACCTGCCTGATCAGAGCCATCGGTGGCACTACCCCCACCTGCAACAGGAGCGAGATCTAACGCACTCTCCAAAGATGCTAAGCCGGCCAACGCAGCATCGACGTGTCCAGAGACTTCTAACAGGCCACAGGCAGTGCTGTCCGTAGCACCCTGTGCAGCGAAGGCGACATCCTCGGCTCGCTTAACAGCCAAGCCAGCTTCCGCCTTCAAACGCTCGCGGAACTCTACGGCCGCGTCACAAACTCCAGTCAACACTTCAATCAGCACTCCATTTTCAAATTCCTGTTGTTTCAGTGCACCGGCAGGCTGGAAGAGCCTCTCCTTGAACTTTATCAGAAGATCGCTCTTTAAAAGGTCAAGAAGATGCGAGCGCTCCCTTTCCTCGTTGCGTACGGCGCACCATCCCTCCAGCTGCGCAACGCGGCCAGACAATTCCTGCTTCTCCGCCTCCAGCCGTGCTCGGGCCTCGCGGTCTCCCTGCAGCGATGCCAGTTGAGCACCGTTGCGCGCATTGGCATACCTCAAGAATTCATCAACCTCTTCGGCCGCCGCGTAGCTTTTTATGGTAGCCTGCGATCGCCCACATTAAAATACGAATGACACGACACCCTTAAACTTACCAGCACTTACCCTGAGATACAACGCACCTGCCTCGCGAAGGCCATGCCCAGGAGAGTCCAGGGTCCTCCTAATCAGCTCAAGATCGAAGGGGGTGCGAAGCCCTTTAAGGCAGGACAGCAAGGTCCCCTCCCCCTACCAGCAATGAAGAATCATTGGTGAGGAGGAAAACAGGATCCCAAGCATCCGCGAGATCGCGCCCTTTGCGAGTGAAGCACTCAACGCGAGATGCCACCCTCACCTCACGTATAACAGTGGGATCCAACGATGCCTTAGACTGGAGCCTTTTCCTCTCCAAATAATGGGAAAGTACTCAAGCCTCCGTCACCTTCGCTGCCGGATTCAACAGGTCCAAGACATCGCGATGACCAATATGCCAGTCCTCGGACCCTGCAAATAGAGGATTGGCGTAAAATGAGGGTCAATAAGCAATACCATAAAGATAAGCAAAGCAACACTTACTATCAACGGGGTTAGCACCCTCTGCGATGTCGCTACTACTAGCCCCCGCTGAAAGATGGGCCACCTTACCCCATCCAAGCCCCTCTTCAGTCTGGGGCGCAGAACCAATGAAACCGGACCACTCCGCCACTACCGCACCCGCGACGGTAGAAATATCCAACTCAGAAGTCGCAGCACCAGGCGGTGTGGAGGCAGTAATAGCCACCACGGGGGAACTCACTGCCGCAGCCTCAACCGATGCATCAGCACTCGGAGTGACCACCAGAGGCTGAGCTCCCACAACTGCCATCCCCCGGGAAGGGGTCCCAGATACATCTTGTACTCTAGCCCCCACTAAGGCACCCTTTAGCATCTTTGCACGGCCAAGCCGGCGAGCCAATAACGTCACGACGGAAACCTTAGCCGGCACTCGCGGAGGAGACTTTAAGGCAGAGGCAGCAAGCACACCTATAGGGGGTGCCTCTTTTGAGCCCAAGGTCGCAGCGGGTGCAGAAGATACACCTCCTGGGCACACCTCTGTTGAAGCCAAGGTCGCCCCAACTTCAGATGTAGGAGTAGCAGCCTCGATCAACGTGGGTGGAGAGACAACTCTCACCGCGAAGACATGGCGCGCACCGCTCGATTTCACGGCAAAGATATCGTGACCGGTGACCTTCAATCGTTTGGCCTCGCCGCTAAGAGAGGGACCCTCACTACTAGCAGCCCGCTTTTGGGGAGCCAATATCTCAACCAGCGACTTTGTAGCACCAAAAGGTCCCTCCCTCTGGGGGTAACTCAAGTGAATCTTCAACGCAGCACGAGCAGCCGCCTTCGACCTTTCTAGCGCATCCCCAGAGCAGGGTGGGTCATCTGCAACACCCAAAGGTTATAAAAATTCGAAGATAAAGGCATACAGAGAGAGATGACAACAAACTTACCCCTAACCCCCACAAGCGCAGCGAACATGACATCAACCACCTGGCCTTGTTGCGCCGGTGACCAACCCTCATGAGGAGGCCCCACGTTGGGATCTATCAAGTACCTAGTACTCAGCCCCGCCCAGCGCAACGCAACCTTTTCTAGGTTGTCCAGCTCAAAAGGGAACAGCCCATCGCACACCGCGCGAGAGAAGACGTCGTCCAACCAAGTGAGTTGGGTCACATACGCCTGCCACTTGGGGCTCTCACGGTGTAGCACCGGCTTCGCTGCTTCAGCATGCGCGGGGCCTGCATTCAAAACCACTGAAAAGCGCCAGGCCGGTTACCGCAGAACAAAGAAAAAGTTCTTATGCCAATCATGAAAGGAACACAGCACCGCAAAGAACGTAATAGAGCTGTTATTTCTCACATTGATGGGGGTTACGTGAAACCGGGTTGCACCGGGTTTCAAATCCAGATGAAAGAAGCGTAAAAACACCTCTGTGAATGCTTCTACGGCTGCCATTTTGAACGCGACGGTGAACGCCGCAATCTGGCCAAAAACATTAAGCCCCAGTTGGGAGGGAGGAACACACCACCATGCGCATAGGTCTTGCACTATGCATGGAAAGGGCATTCGGAAGCCCGCCGACAGTTGCGCCAGAAATAGGGCCATCGTCTCCCTCTCCTTGTTCCTATCCGTCACGGGAAGACTGACGGACTGAAGAATGTTGGCTCGGGACAATCGATAGTCCACAATGTGAGCGCGCCAGGAGTACTTACTAAGTTCGGTGACGAGCCGATCGCTGGTTAAGCCACTGCGAGTCATCTCCGGAATCACCGGGCAGGGTGCTTCCTTGGGCGCCATTACCTACAATCGGTGGAAAATAAAGACAGAACACAATAATTTCAAGCGAGGTTTGGCCTTCCACTTTCGTCGAACACCTAATATGTAACGTAAATGTGATGTTTCACAGATCACAATACCAACCTAGAGGCAAGCGTCGGACACGGGTGAGAAGGATTACTCGGCTGGAACGGCACAGAAGGAAGAGCAAAAATGATCATCGGAAGACGGAGTGCGTAGTGTAATTTCTGAACGAGGAATGGAAGGGACGCACACCAAGCAGGAGAAATGAAGCCGAGACTATCAATGTGCTTTTTGAATTTTGAAATGTCACACGGAAGCCAACCGACGCAAAAACCCAACCGTACACGTGTCAGCATCTGCCCGGGAACCGCGAATCTCAAGAGCATATCGACCATCGATTAGCATCGCCCAGCACGTAAAGGCCACTATCCAAGTAAGCGCTGCAGGTGGGTAGACATCGCATGGAAGACCTCGCACGCGGGAGCGCCAATAATGTTACCCCATCATGGGCATGCAGAGATGGCCACCGCGGGCATGCACTGCAGCAGTCGTTGCGCAGAAGCAGACGCCCCTCGTGCCCACGAGCCCACGACTCTCAAGTTTCCCTTATACATGCCACCCATGTTTCCCACTCTAGGCGCACCTTTCGGTCCACGACGTGGGAACGTGGGCAAGGGAACTAAACGGGTAGCACCGTATATAAGGGAACTCATCTGAGAATAAAGGTATGATCTGCTCCCTAACTACACACATTTAGACCTTGAGTCCTTGAACTGACTTGAGCGTCGGAGTATCTCCCTGGGGTCCCACAACCTCGGGTCTTTTCAGGAGATAATTGGCAGCGGAAGAACCATCGACGAGAAGGAAGAGAAGCAACCAATAATGTTATCTGGATAGCTGAGATATTGGCTATCAAGTAGTTGCCCTATAGACATTTTCAACTCCTAGTTAAATTGTGATCAAGGTCATAGTTGGATTGGCATTAAAGGTTAAGTCACATTGGTCACGATGGAATGAACAAACTTTCCAGAAGTGACTTATTAAGTACTTGACTAGAGAGTTGTGAATAAACTAGCCACAAGTGGCTTGTTGGGTTCATTCACCTTAGTAATCTTACCAAGTTGCCAATCCCACCTAGATGACAGAACCAATAGGATGCCTTTGGGGGCATTTAACGAGGAGTGATAAGACACTAAGTCTAGTACACTCGGACATGTGTGGACTAATGAGTATAGAATCCAAAAGTGGATTCATGTATTCATCACATGAATGAGTGGCTATACTTGATTCACGTATTCATTCTTACCTTTCAAGCTAGGCCGAGGCCTTAACATACTTGTGAAGTATGTGGACTTGGTTGAGAACCAAGTGGGTAAGGAGATTAAGTCTTGAGGGACTAATTGAGGTGAAAAGTATAAGTCAAAGTGCTTAAGGCATACTTGTGACTTGTTCGGCTTACAAAGGGAGCTCACTCTTCCTTAGACATGTGTGTCTGAAAAAAGAATGAAACTCTAATGGCCATGATGCAATTATTTGACGACAAAATACCATCTTGGTTATCTCTTTTGTAGTGATGTGCTACTAAGTGTAGTTCATGTCCCAAATAGAGAGCCCACAAGATATAAACTCTTATCTATTACAGTCACCATCGAAAAAATGATGGAAATCTGAGAAAATTACCGATGGGCAAAATCCGTAATTACCTGGACTTTATTTCTCAAGCATGCGGGGCATATTTTATGATGTTTCCCATGTCTTGGGAAGTGAGTTAAGATTTATCTCTGAGTTATTCCGGATCAGGAGATCAATATATGAGTATCGAGTCATTTTACCAAAATTTACCTCGGAAAGGTAAATTGGTCATTTTGGAGAAAAGGATGCGTTTTTGATAATTCTCATGACTCGAGAATTTATTTGAAGCCCATTTTATGGGATTTTAGCAATTTGGAATATTTTGGGAATTCCGAATCATTTTGCCAAAAATTGGTTCCAGAAGGCAAAATGGTCATTTTTGGCAAATTGGGCAAAAAGCCCAATTCAATTTAGTCACTTGGGGCTGGGATTTTTGGTCCCTTAATGTGCTTGAGTGGGCTTGTGTTTTTTTATTACAAGAGAAGCATTAAAAGGAATTATTATGATTTGCTTAAATAAGTTAAGTAAATAAAGAGTAAGTGGAATCCATATGTTGATTCCTAGTGGCCTAGATGGATTACAAAATCTAATCTAAGGGCTAGAAATGAAGATGAAGAGATAAGGTCGTAGACTTATCTACTTATTTACCTAAGAATGGATAATAAAAGAGAAAGGTAGTAGTAGATTAAGTAAGTAAGTAGAAAGAAATGAAAACAAAATACAACTTACTTTCCTCCCTATATTAGGCCGAAACTTTGGCCTCCTTTATTCATGGAGATCTTCAAGTGTTCTTCAATCTTAAAGCTTCTTTGGGCTAGGATTAATCAAGATTAATCAAGGTAAGGATTCTCCTTGGTTAATTAGTTAAGTTGTTAAGGTTAGATCATGGAAATAATCTCTTCTTCTCTCCTTTCCTTGAAGCAAAAAATGCAAGGGAAATTCTTTCAAAATTTCTCCAAATAATCCTTCATAAATCCTTGAGGTAAGCTTGTGTTCTTGATGATTATCAAGCCCTTTAAGCTTCCCTTTCATTAATTCTTGTTGTGGTGAAGTTTGAAGTTGGTTAAGAAGTAGATTCTTAATCAAACTTTGAAATGAGTTGTAAACTTGTTACTAATGTGTTCTTGGGTTGATTTAGAGTAGGATTAATGCTTTGAACAAGATGAAAATCCTGATGGATCATGGTAAAGTGGTGGAGGCCGAATTGATGGTAAGGGATTTTGTTGATGTTGGTTGAATTTTTGTGAGAAAATGGTTTTTTGTTGTTGATTATGAAGTTGTGGAATTATTGGATAAATTGGAAAAATAAATTTTGGATGAAAGTTGTTTGGCCGAATTACTTGGGTAATTTTGGTTAATGAAGTTGTGATAAAAAAGTTATGAATTGTTGATTAAATGGATGTTTAATCATGAAGGTATTGTTGGAAATTGAAGAAAATAAATTGGATGCAATTTTGGTAAAAACCGAATTGTTAGGTGATGTTTGTGAAAATGGAAATTGGTTGATAAAGTGTTGTTATGTGAAATAAATGGTGATTTGGTGAAGGAAATAAAGTTAGAAGTTGAAATAGACAAGTTGGAAAAGTTTGGGGCAAAAATGCACCTTGGCTGAAAGTTTAAAGGTTGGCCGAATTTAATTGTGATATTTGGATAATTTTCATGATTAATTGGTAAAGAATTGAAAAGTGGACAAAAAATGGTGTTTTGTCACTTTTTGAGGTTTTATGGCCAATTTACACAATTTGTGAAAATTTGGGTATTTTTGTGCAAATATAGAAGTTAGAATGGAAAATGGTCATTTGTGATGAAAGTTTTGAACTTTTGGTAATTTTGACAATTCTGCGAAGTTTTGTGCCAAATTGCATATTCTAGAAAAGTTTGGATGTTTATGTGCATTTTGGTGTTTAAATGGAAATAAAGAAGTTAAGTTAAGCAGCTTGGAAGTATGAATGAATTTTGGGATAAAATGAACTAAATTAAAGATTATGGAAAGATTTGTCACTTTCTGGGATTTTGTGACCAAAATAGAAATCTTGATTTAGTTAAAGTGTTTGTTTGTTAAGTGACAAATAATGTATAGTTAACCTCATTTAAGTTTAAAGGTGGAAATTGGTAACTTTTGGATATGTTAGTCAATTTCTGAAATTTTGGGTAAAAGTGCACTTTCAGATAAAGTTTGAGGTATTAGTGGTAATTAGTATAATTACCATAAGTTAAGAATTTTAGTTAGGTAACTAGAATTTTTGTCTTCCTGTGAGTATCAGCGTAATTCTGGAATTTCTGGGAATCTTCTACTGGATGTAGCTGGGATGGCTTCAGTAGATTTCCTGTTATTTTGAGGTAAGAGTTCAACTTTCTTAATATACATTCTGGCATATCATCATGTATATTAGGCTAGTTGAGGCGAGTCCTCGGCCGGTGGTGGGGCCATTGACTAGTCATATGGTAAAGATTAGTGGTATGCAGGTTATGGATTTGTGGATTTATGGCATTCTGCATTATGCTATGCGATATGATATGATTCTGCTGTTTCTGATCAGGCATGATCAGATTCGATTAAATACGATAGTTATAAGGGTCGTACACCCCTTGCTGGTACCATGCGTTCGATTTGTTTCTGACCCCGGGACGTGGCCACATCCTCGGGAGCTGTCGTTCCATACCATCTCGTTAACGATACGCGTCATTCGGGGCGTCTGTATGTACTAACATTTTTGCAGTTTCTGCATTATTTATCCACTAGTTTTTACCCCCGCCCTTACTAAGTACCTTTCGAGAACTCATCCCTTTACATATACCATTTTTTAGGGGCTTCCATTCTGGGACCCGCAGAATAGTTCTGTCAGTCATTTTGTATTGTTGTACTTCAGGTACATAGCTCCTAAGTGTTAAGTTCTGATTCAGGTATGAGAATAGTCTCGATAGGATCCGTTCTGATTATTCTGATTATCTGTGAGCACGTCTCTGATTTGACTAACGGTTGATCTTTGATGTTTTATGGATAGCAGCAGCAGCAGTAACTTATCATGATTGTCGGGGTCGGGATGACCCAATCACGTAAGTTTAATACATTCACTATTGACATAGTCTGCCTCTGTAGATGTAGCATGCATCAGTGGTTAAAAGCATTCGATATGATCTGAACATCTTTAATATTATGTTGTGGCATCTGGAAATGTGATGTATTACCGCACGATTTTCTGTATAACGCTAACGTGTTTCTAGGTGTAGGTTTAGGGCTTAAGTACTAGAACACCTTAAACTTGAATAACACGTTAGAAGATAATTCATTATCGACAAGAAATTTTTAAGGGTAGAATTTCGGGCCCACAAATTCAATAGTGAACTTCGCTCCGACGTCACCCCCGCCTCTCGGCACCATTTTCGCACGCTTCGCCGCACTGTCCGGAGAGGGGTGGTGATAGGTTCTACCTTACAACAATCCAAAGCCTTCTCTATTTAAAGTAAGAGTGGCATGGGTGGGGGGAATGGGTTAAACTAAGGGGTATGCGATTGTATGTTTAAGAGGTATGGTGTTCAACAACTAACATGGGCTTTTGGAAGATAAATGAAGCAAAAAAAGTAGAAGTTCTTCAGGATTCAAGTTTGTACAAGGCACCACTTACTGGTGGCACAAACGGGCACCTCTAATAGTGAAGGGAGCCACTTTGATGTGTCGTATGGTTAAATAGGGTGGCACCTTGCGTCAGATGGCGGAAGTGTGTCTGCTTTAGCTCTTCTGGCGGGTTTTATCATTGTTTTGTGAATATCTTGAGCTCTGGGTGTCCGATTGAGGTGATTAAAAAGTCATTTTTCTCCTCTTTGAAAGATATTTAATATGATACCCATTTCTACCACTTTAGAGTCGTATAATATGGCAGTTGTTGAGCTTTTCCCATCTCAAGCAAGTTTCATCTCGTCTCTTTCACGCCCAAAATGCTTCAAAATATGATCCAAGTTTCTTTGATCATCAAGCTTGGATCTGGAGTGGATCTTGGAAACTCAGGATGATATCATACTCTCCCTCTTCAATGGATTCATCCTTGAATCCAAGGTGAGAACTCCCTGGTAACAAAATAAAATCAAATTACATAAAACTTACATAATAAGAAAGATGTAGAGGAAACAAAGAAGAGTTATTGAGATTGAGCACCAAGCACCTCCAAACTACGAGGTTGACCAATACTTGATAAAACACCAGAACATCCTAAACCAATGACGCGTTTAAAGTGCAGGATTTTAGCATAGCCGAAACATCCTAAACCAATGGCGCGTTTAGGGCAAGGGAAAAATATAACGGGACTGGGTTATGGATCATCCACCATACTGTGGCCCATTTTTTAACGTTCATCCCCCTCTTTACCCTGCACCATTTGCTTCCACCGGTAGAGGGGGGTGACATGGGATATTTTGTTTATGATTGGGATTTAATTATAGGAAAAGAAACATGACGTGGTAAGAAAAGAAGAGAGAAAAAGGAAGATATTTACATAAGTGATAGAAATTGAAAGAAAATAAGAGAAAGAAGAAAAACGTATCATCTTCTTCTTCTTTCCTCTCTCAATGGCCGAACCTTCATGCTTCTTCATGGGGAAAGGGTGCCTCATCCATTTTTTCTTGCGGAAAAGCTTGATTCATTGCCAAAGTGTTGAGGTAAGAAGCTTTCCTCCATGTGTTCTTCATTTCAAGCCCTATTTTGAGCATTTTGGTGAGCTAGGG
>JBBYHH010666930.1:0-10307 GCA_038382905.1 Daphne laureola
TCCGCACCAGCATATTGGGCGGAAGTTCCTATCTGATGTATAACGATATATTTTGTTAATCACCGCGCGATATTTCTATTAAAACTCTGTAACGACGCTTTAGTAATCAACTAAAGGAAAGTTTTTAATTGAGCGGTTTTTTGGAACCGAAACTCTGATGGACTCCGTTCTGACGTCACCAGCCGCAATAAATAGTAAATCCGTTTCCGCACAAGCGATCACGACGGACGGTAGTGACAAAAATGATCAATGCTATTGAAATTATAATTTTTATGTTCTGTTTTAGTGTTGTCACTATAGACAAAAAGCCTACTACTATATATGTTGTGCTTAATTTGATCTAGAACAATAATATTTGCTTAGTACTCGATATTCTACTTCTAACTTGCATGCATCAATTATTGTTTTAACTCTTTTAATAAATTATTCTTTATAAAAGTCTCTATCGGTGACCAAGACGAAGTGGAGTGATAGAAAAATGAGACAGCAGAATTGGATTCGACACAATGGCTGAACTTTCACCGAGCCTTGACCAAGTCTCCCAATTCTGAAGGGAGCCACGAAACCTCAATCAATCACCAAAAGGTGGAGTTTTGCCCAACCATGAATAATTGATGGATTTTATAAGCACTCCTTTTCTATATGTTGCAATAAGGCGTTCAATTCATTTTTTAACGTAACTCAAATTCAACAATATTAAAAGTCCATTTAGTTATAATGTTTTTTCCAAATTTTCAATTTCAAGTTTCATTTGTAAATAATTAGAATGTATAACTAGTTATTAAGAAGGGAAAATCTTGTTTTCAAAATTTTGGAAAAATCTAGGGTCCGTTTAGTTATGAAATTTTTTAAAATTTTCATTTCAATTTCCCTTTGTAAATAGTTAGGATGTATGACTAGTCATTAAGGAGAGAAAATATTATTTTCAATTTGTTAGAAAACTCTAGTGTTAAAATGAAGAACTTCAAAATAAGGTTTTCTATTTTAACACTAGAGTTTTCCAAAGTTTTGGAAGTAAAGTTTTCTCTCATTAATAGTTAGTTACATCCAACTATTTATAAAAGAAACTTGAAATGAAAATTTAAAAAAAAAAATCATAACTAAACGGACCCTTAATATTTTAAAAAACAGAAAATCGTAAGGGTGCGTTGAGTTTAGAGAGTTAAAACATAAATAAATTTAAAAACAGAAAATATACAAAACAAGAAATTTGGTGAACGACACCCAGATTCTTAGAGAAATTCTGATCAACAACATAAAAAACTGAAATATTCATCACCCAGACAAAAACAGAAAAATATAAAAATTAAATATCCAGAATCTTAAACATTCATCAACATGCACCCGAAAAATTGTTCAACAACATAAAAATAAATAAATTTAGGTTTTTACCTCCTTTTGAAGACGGCACCCACGGCGAACGACTCAGGCGACGGTGCCAAATGACGGTGGCCGAAGACCGTGATGAACGACAGTGGTAGAGATTTAAAAAATAAATGAAAAAGTTAATTGTTTTCGTCGGAAAGGAAAAAAACCCTAGCAAACTATTTAAGACCTTACCTTTCGTTGGACGGAGATGACAACTCTGGCGGATGACGAAGATGCCAAATCTGGCGGCGACTAGTGTTAAGGAAGGGGAAGAATATGAGGGTTAAGGACGGGGAAGAAGTGATCTCGTGAGGAAGACGAAATGGGAATGGGTTGAGTATAAACTTCCGTAGTATTTAATGTGGGATATTTTATGGCAGCCTTATGAAGGCGAAAACAATCATACTGTGGGTATAATTCATCATATAGTATATCATAGATTCCTATGGTAAACCAAGAAAACAATCTTTAACGTGGAAGGCCGCCAGTTTTGCTCTTATGTATGTGACAAACAATTAATCACCTTCACTCTAGCTAGATATTAATTAATATTATGATGCTTGTACTTTTTTCCAGATTAATTAACTGTATATCCCCTCTGTCTTGAATTAATTGGACTATTTTTTTTTCCAAGTATTTAATTTATAATTTTTTATCATAGATGTTTAGATGTTTAAAGTTAAAAATATTATATTTCAATCATAATTTGCAACATACTTTTTCTAAATATATTTTTTTGAGAATTGTTTTTATTAGTTATCTTTATGAAAATTTGGGTCAAACATTGAACTTTGAAACGTGATTGTCAAATAAGCCAATTAATTCAGGACGGATGGAGTATATAATAGTGCAAAATGAGTGAAGCCTCGCAAATATGAAGAAGATACGACTTTGATATATATGGACCAAAGAGTCCGGCCCAATCTAGATAATACATTGGGTGGCCCTATGTCCCATGGGTCCCCCTCTATCTTGGTCGAGACACTTACAGACGGATCCGCCTATTACGGCCTCTCAGCCCGTGAAGGGAAAGCTCCCGAGAGGGACATCCCCTTGGAGGCGGTGATGAGTGTAAATAATATTATATATTTTACCCTTAAATATATGTTTTCATGAGATTAATTGCTATGTTCTTATTACTTTGTGCAAGAATTACGTAGGATTCCACTTTGGGGATGTATTGAAGTAAAATTGAGGAATTTATAGCTAAATTGACAAAAGAATCAAAGTTGGAGACAATTAAAAGGAGAAAGTAGGGACTAAAGTGACACAAGGAAGGAGTTTTGAGTCAAAGTGAGCAGTTTATGAAACTTAAGAGACTATGGTGGCATTTGGACCAATAATTGCCTAACCTAGTGCAATGTGGACTAGGTTTTAACGTATCAGAGATCAGAGGATGAATTGATAAAAAGTCACGCTTCATACGGAGGGAGGCATCACGCACAGGAGCTTGCCAACATCAACCGAGTTCATCATATCTTTTCTTTTAATTATGTTTAGTAGTTAGTTTATTTTTATCTTCTAGAATTTATTGTAAAACTTAAATCTAGGGTTTTGATTATTTAGTTCTATATACTATTATTCCATAAATCTTATTTATTTACTCAGAATATTGATGCATTATTTCTCTGGCCATGAAATATTTGTGGTATGCTTCGCTTAGGAATAAAGGAGTATTACTAGACCACATGGTAAATTAGGATAGGTTTAGTTCTAGAACGGAAGTTTAGAACGGTCTAGGAAGGAGATAGATCGCTTAAACAATTAGAGCGACACAGAAGTATGTTCTAATTACCTAGGTTCACTTCGGAAGAAGGTTCTTAGAATTGATATATTTGCTTACAAGATGAGAATAATAATCGTGGGTAATTCTAAATTGTCAAATCTGAAATTTAAGTGGATCAATAATCATAGGAGATAGAGTTAGTATTTAATTATTAATTTATTTGCTATCTTATTTAGTTAATTAATTCTCACATTGATCAATCAATTCTTTTTCTTTTGCTTAGTAATTCTTCACAATTTGCTAGAAACACAAGTCCCTCTGGTTTTACTACTTGTCTGACAACCGTACACTTGCGGTGTCGCGATCAATTAGCATTGGACAACTAGTACAAGATGGTCACAAAGTGGTGTTTGATGGTGGCAAGTGTGAAATAAAGAGCAAAGATGGACAAGTTTTGTTGTAGGCCTACATGACTGGAAACAAAATATTTCCAGTAACTCTTGTTTCACGAGAACAAGCCTTGGTTGCTCAAGAAGCATCAGACTCAAGGTTGTGGCACTACAGGTTTGGTCATCTAAACTATAAATCTCTTCATAATTTATCCAAGAAGGGGATGGTGGAAGGTCTACCATCTATCAAACAAAGTGAAAGAGTATGTGAAGGGTGTGTGTTTGGCAAACAAACCAGAACAAGTTTTCCACAAGATCATGCAAGGAGAGCTACAACAAAGTTGGAACTAATACATATTGATCTATGTGGACCAATGCAAACACCTTCACATGGCGGCATCAGGTATCTTTTCTTATTAACAAATGATTTTTCAAGAATGAGTTGATGATATTTCCTCAAAAATAAATCAGATGCTTTTGAAGAGTTCAAAAAATACAAAGCTCATGTAGAAATAGAAAGTGGTGAGAAACTAAGAACACTAAGGATTGATAGAGGTGGTGAGTTTCTATCAAGAGAATTTAGCACCTTTTGTGAGGAGCAGGGCATTAGAAGGCAGCTGACTGCTCCATACACCCCTGAGTAAAACGGGGTAGCTGAAAGGAAGAATATGACCACCACTAAAATGGCTAGATGCATGCTCAAGACCAGAAACATACCTCATGAGTATTGGGCTGAGGTAGTAGCCACTGCCATTTATCTCCTCAACATATCTCCAACAAAATCTATCATAGAGAAGACTCCATTTGAGGCTTGGTTTGACTTCAAGGCCTCAGTATCACATTTAAGAATATTTGGAAGTACCTGTTTTGCCTTGACAACAACAAACACGCAGAAACTTGATCAGAAAAGTACCAAGTATATATTTGTTGGCTACTTTCAACATTCTAAGGCTTATAGACTTCTTGAACCAGAATAAAAAAACACTAGTCATTAGTAGAGATGTTACTTTTGATGAAACAAAAGGATGGTACCAAGATCAACTACATGACCCTCCTTTCATTTCTTCAAATTCATCACAAGAAGACAGCAAAGAAGTAAGTGATACACCAACAAACTCTCAAGGAGCAACATCAGGCGACTAAAATTCAGAATCAGAACAAAGACCACAGAGAGTCAGAAAACTACCAGCATACCTAAGAGATTATGAGGTCAATTTGGCTCTATACACTCATGATCAAACCTCTGCAGATGAGGCTATGAAATATCAAATCTGGAATGAAGGGATGAAAGAGGAAATTCAAGCCATGGAGAAGAATCAAACTTGGGATCTGGTACAAATACCTGAAGGAAAACATACAATCAGTTTGAAATGGATTTTCAAAACTAAGCTTCATGCAGATGGCACTCTTCATAAGCATAAAGCAAGACTGGTTGCCAGAGATTTTAGTCAAGAGGCATGAGTGGATTATGAGGAAACCTTCTCTCCTATAGCAAGATTTGAAACTGTCAGAACAATTTTAGCCTTAGCAGCTCATCACCAATGGAAGGTATATCAATTTGATGTCAAGACTGCATTTTTAAATCGGGATTTGAAAGAAGAAGTATGTGTTGATCAACCCTATATGAGCTAAAACAGGCACCAAGAGCTTGGTACTCAAAAATAGATCAGTTCTTCAAAGAACAAAACTATACAAAGAGTCCTAATGAAGCTACATTGTATTATAAGACATATTTACAACATGGAACAATTGTCATAAGCCTATATGTAGATGACATTGTTTATACAGGGTCTTCCTACAAGTTAATCACACAATTCAAAGAAGATATGATGAAAGATTTTGATATGACAAATTTGGGGGAGTTGCAATACTTCTTAGGACTTGAGGTACAACAAACAAGTCAAGGCATCTTCATGTCACAAGGTAAATATGCTTCAGGTATTCTCAAAGAATACATGATGGATCAACGCAAGCCAGTGTCCACTCCTATGAATACAAATACAAAATTGACAATTGAAGATGGCTCGGGTGAAAGTGATGCAATGAGGTTTAGAAGTCTAGTTGGGAAACTAATCTATCTCACTCATTCCAGACCTGATCTGAGTTTTGCTATTGGGATGGTGTCTCGGTTTATGCATCAACCATCAAAGCAACACTATGGTGTTGTAAACAGAATTCTTAGATATGTTGTTGGAACTAAGAAGTTTGGAATTTGGTACTTGAGTGGTCACGATCTTAAACTCAAAGGTTTCACAGATAGTGACTAGGGAGGTGATCAAGTAGGCAGAAAAAGCACAACTGGGAATTGTTTTGTACTTGGTTCAGGGCATGTTTCATGGACTTCAAGAAACAAGTTTTGGTTGCATTATCATCAGCAGAAGCTGAGTATGTAGCAGCTGCAACATTAGTATGTCAAACAATATGGTTAAGAAGAATTTTGAATGACTTAGGAGAAGAACAAGCAGAAGCTACTCATGTTTTTTGTGACAGTAAGTCCGCAACTGAAATTGCCAAGAATCCATTCATGCATGGAAGAACAAAATACATTGAGCTCAGACATCACTTCATAAGGGATTTGACAAACGAATGTCAACTTGAATTGTTGTTTTGCAAAACTAAGGATCAAATAGTTGATATCTTCACCAAGGCACTATCAACTTCTAGATTTGAACAACTGAGGGAACTTCTATACATAAACAGCTTTGAATCAAGGGGATATGTTGAGAAGAATGATTATGCAGCTGTTGGCGCAAGCTTGTCGTAATGGACATGGCGCCACTGAAGACAGGAAGATCAACTGATGTGGTCTGGAGTAAAGTTAAGTAGGTAACTTGTTGAGCAAGCCTCCAAATACTAGGTTGTTTAGGAATAAGATTAATTCCGGTTTTAAGTTTAGATTAATATCTTTATCAATTAGGAATATGACTCTTCTTGTAAGACTATATAAAGGCCAAAAAATTGATTAATAAAGTGTGGATTATCTTCAAAAATTCGATACGTCTTTTATTTGCAAAATAGTATGTAACTAATTAAGCAAAAAAATCTAAACTGAGGAAAAACGTCACTCTTAAACAAATAAAAATAAAAAACTTTTCTCCACGACTTTTGGCTTTTTGATACTCTAATTAATGATGTGTCATACATAGCACATCTAAAAGTAATGATCAGTATATACTATTATGGATAAAAAACTGGTCAAGCAATCGCTGGTATAATAAAACTATATTTGGTCAAGCAATCGATGGTATAAATCGATGATTTCCTTTTCCTTTCCCCCTCCTTTTGCTTGGTTGCATTCCGAAATTCTTTATTATTTTCTAAAACCTATATATTGTTCGGTTTGGGATTTACTGTATTGACTTGGGATTTACTGTATTGATTAGTCATAGTATTTTGAATAATTTTCTAATAGTTGAAAATAAATAGCTACAACTAAATATAAAAAATTATCCGTAAATAACTTTTTTAAAATGCAATAATTACTTGAAATTGATGTCTATCCATCGTGATCCACTCCTAGTCCGTCTAGGTTTCACTCCCACATATGTTTTTGGCATTGCTCCTCCTTCTGGCCGTTGTTCCGGTTCCCCTCCGCCTTTCCACGCGATCATGGGCAACTCAATGACAAGCTCGCATCCCTTGCGCTCTCTAAGGAGGAAGACAAAGGCTCAAGAGAGGCCAACGGTGGTGTTGCTTAGCGGCCAAGGTACTCTTGGAAAAACCCATCCAGGCCGAGTTCTTGGCTACGACACTCCGTGCCGCATGGTGAAATCGGTTCTAATTCAACCTTCGTTTGAAAAACCCTAACAACAAGGAGAATAGATTTTTACTGGATTTTGAGGATAAAAGCCATGTCCAAATGATCCTCAAGAAGGGGCTTTGGTCATTCAACAACTCGTTGATAACTTCCCGTTAGGTTCATGGTTCTGATCGCCCTTCAACTATGTTGTTTACTCATATTGATTTTTGGGTTCATATTTTGGACGTACCATTCACCTCAGTTACTAAAAAAGTAGTTGAGTCTCTTTGGAGTCTGATCGAAACAGTGTAGGAAATTTAATGTGAAGGGGCTTGTTTCCACCTTAGGGTTTCGATGGACATCTCGAAGCCACTGCCACGTGGCCTTGGTTTGGTCTTGGAGGATTCGACGGCGAAGGAGTGGTTTTTCCTCCAATATGAAAGGCTCCCATATTTATGTTTCAGGTGTGGACGTTACTCCCACGTTCAGAAGGAAGCCAAGAGCCCCTTGGCCAAATAGCAGGCAACACGCCCCAATTTGGATCTTGATCGCATTTTCAGCATGCTAGAAAGGGAACAAATCGCTTTCCTAGGCCGCAATTGGCGCACCCCTGACCGCGGCTGGATACTAGTCCCCTAGAGGAAAAGATGCCCGAGACCCTAATGGTTCCACCTGGTTTTGTAGCGACTACGGTCTCTTTAGGCTCCATCTTCTCTACGGCTAAATCAATGCCTGCTCGTCCTGACCATCCCGGATTAGTGGATGTGGCGGTACAGACCGTAGGGGACACACCTGGCTCTTGGTGCCCTCACTTACCACCCTGCTTACGGATGCCAAAGTAGCAACGAGCAGCCCAATGAAGAAGCCTTTGCTATTTCATTCTCGAGTGGAGCTCGCACTGAGAGGTGTAAGCTAGAGCCGTTCTACTAGTAAAGGTAATTAGGTGCCTGGCTTTGAGAGAGGGCGGAAAAGGGCAGAGTTTTGAAAGGATGTGAGGGATGTGGTGAACAGTCTCTTATCAGGGCTAAGCAAGGACTCCCCTTGCCAAAAAAATATGAGGGTACAATATGCAAGCTATCCATGACTTGGATCTTCCTTGGTAGCTCAAGCTTGGTCTCCGAGAATTTAATTGATCCCAACTCGTTTCTTCTTTTATGGGACTTACAAGTTATTGGAGTAGGCATTCCTTTGATCCCTCCACTTCCAGTGAGACATCTATAGTGTCAAGTTAATATCGTTATGATGTGGTTATTTCCTGGTCACGGTCCTCTTGCGCGAGGCTTTTTATTATGCTTTTGCTTTAGCTTGTTACTCTAGTTTGTGTTTTGGCTTCTTTTCGTTTGTGTGCCTTGCTAGCTTTTCTTGTTTCCTCACTTGATTTGGCCTTGTATTTTTGTACCTTCAGGTTTGATTATAGAAATCTTTTTATCCTTAAAAATAAAAAATTGATGTCTTTGCTTTATAATTTTCTTTGTTGGAATTTCTTTCTACTAAAAAAATAATATAGAAAAATTGAAATCAAATTAACATTAAAAATCCACTACTACGTTACTTTTGGAACAAGGGGTTATCTCTCATACGTGAATGACAATTTGGTGTTGGTGGGCCCTCTCTAACCTCGTGTGAGTACCACGACATATCACTTCCGTTTCTGCCCGCGACAGTCCGATCGCAAGTGAGGCGATAAGCAATTGGTCGTGGCCGCGGTCTTGGAAGGGCCTACCCCGCTACCATGCGTCACCACCTTAAAGGCCGAATGTGATGTCAAGATACGTGTTGAGCTGTCAGAAGCAAGCTTATGTGGACCCTAGGCTAGCCTCTGCCTATAAATACCCTCATTCCCACTTGTTTGAGGATACATGTCATCCATTGCGCCTAACACGATTCATTGCGCTTGTACGAAGAGTTGGGACTGAAAGAGATTCCATGTTGGTGCAGGATGCAACCGACCTCCCTCAGCCCGCTAAGGGAATCTCTCAGACAAGATGTCAGAGAAGCTCAAGATGCTACCAAGGATCGCTCACTGTCTCTTCTCCCTCGGATCGAGATTCCTATTTAGTTAATCTTGACATTGACATCGTTTGTGAGAACGAGATTCTCAAGACCTAAAGGATACCACAATGACCTCCATACCATCGCGCCCGAGACGCAGGTGACACTCACTGGTCTCGAAGTACTCAGCTCGGATGGGGGGATGACAACATGGGTTGCCTCCCGACCATAAGAAAACCTAGGTCGCACCCAAGCTCTCCGCTTCCAAGGTCATTCCACGAAACTTGATAAAATTGTTCCCTCACATCGATCCGAATGCTACAAGCGGGTAAGACACAACACCTATCACTCTCGGCTCCGACCCACACAAAAGGTCAGGTCTCGACCGTGCAGGAGTTATGAGGCTATCACTACGCCATTGAAACCTGCATGTTGTCAGTGCCGTCTTTTTGATTTACCACGGATATTTCCGTGGTAAATCCGTGATAAACCAAATTATTATTATTTTTGTTTTCATTTTAGATATTATATTATGAATGCTAATTTATTTACAACTCCATTATTATATTTTATTTAATTGCAATATTAATTAGGCTAGCAATAGTAAAATTAAAAAATAAAATTATATATTAAAAAGTTGTTCAATTCACATCTAATAACAAATATTAAATAGTTCCAAAACCAGAAACCCTAACATTATTTTTTCCTTTTACGATCGTTTTTCGGTTAAGACTTCAAAAACGCCCTCAGATCATCATCCTCATCCCATAAGAGATTATCTGCCAAATTCAGGTTTGTATTGACCAGGGACATATGCTGCTCTGGCCACGAAAGACTTGTAATATAATCATTGTCGAGGTCGAAGTGTGTATAGTCCTCGCGACATTGCGGCTGATGGACTAGAGTATGCGAGGATCCAACCACTAGGCCCAACGACACAGTTGAACGAGAGACATATCCATTCGCCATCAATGCCTAAGACAAACACACTTGACCGAATAACTAAAAGACCTAAGACAAACACCAAGAATAAGCAATATTGAACCATGACACAAGTCAAGAAATTAAAAAAAGTCCACTCAATAATATTCAA
>JBBYHH010667040.1:0-10307 GCA_038382905.1 Daphne laureola
CCTGAGGCAGCCTTCTTTCGGAGCATCTGGTCTGAGCTGAGCTCAGTATATCTGCTATCTGTTGGTATTCTGTTTTGTAGGATCAAGGAATGCTTCTAAGGTACGTTCTGTCTTCCGCATGTTCGGACCGACCACGTGGGTTTCTCACACTACTGTGCTGCGTTTTTACAGGTACTGTCACACCGCTGCCCTCCGACCCCGCGACCGCTTCCCGCCAGGCCGTATGCGCAGGGGGTGGTGTGAGGTTAGTGTCATAGAATCCGATCCGGATGATCATTGGGAGTCAGAGATGACCTCATTCATCGGTAAGT
This sequence comes from Daphne laureola, assembly GCA_038382905.1. Lineage (NCBI taxonomy): Eukaryota > Viridiplantae > Streptophyta > Magnoliopsida > Malvales > Thymelaeaceae > Daphne > Daphne laureola. Next base: position 312 of record JBBYHH010667040.1, read on the forward strand.
TGTATTAAAGATAATCCATGCTTCTAGGACACAACGTTTGTCGCACATGCATGTTTCTTAGGTTGCACATTAGTATTATAAGAGCCCATGATTGCTAATCTATATATTATGCCACTTGTCCCCTCCATGATCCATCACCTTGCTTATTTTACACCCAGAAGGCTGTCGGATTCTAGCGTTGATGTGGTTATCTCAGGAAAGTATGAAAATTATGTTGTTTTTTAGGTAACGGTTCAACTTTCTTTATATGCATTTTGGGTTGTTGGTACGCATATTGGGTTAGTTGAGGCTAGTTCCTAGGTTGAGAGTGGGGCCCGGTGACTCCCGGGGGTAGTTACATGGTAAGATTAATGGTATGCAGGTTTCAACCTCGAGATAACCAATCTTGCAATTATAATATTCTGTGATCACTAGTGATCAATTATGTGATTCTGATGTACTTTGGTCAATGATTGACCTTACGACAGTTATAGGGGAACCTAGGCCCCTCACTGGTACGATGCGTTCTGACCCCGTCTATGTGTATGGGCTTTAGAAGCTGCCGGGGGCTATCATTCTATGTATGTGTACTTTTATCCATCTGGGACATATCAGTTATCGACCGACGGGACCTCTATATTGCATATCATACCATTTTTCATATCATTATCCATGCGGTATTTAGGTTGTATTTAAATGTTAGAACATGGCATAGTAACCCTTTTATGCAGGTCGACACTTTAAAACCATTACTCTTACCTAAACCCTTACAGAGTTCCTCTCGAGGACTCATCCCCTTATCATTAATATTTTTCAAGAGCTTCTAGTTCATGACCTTCGAAGTAGCTCTAACTAGTCATTCTATGATTTTGTACAGGAGGTACATATAGCTCCTAGATGTGTTTTTTGATTCTGTGATGGGGATGACCTCGATTGAGCTGGTTATATTTTATTTGATTATCTGGATATTTCTGGGTGAGGACTAGTGAAATGACTAATGGTTAACTCTCATTTATTTATGTTAGCAGCAACAACAATGAACTGGAGGTGGTCAAGTGTGTCAGGCTATGTAGGTGTAGATGCATATGGACATGTTAGCATGGATCACAACTTGTGACTTGTATTATATGATTATTCAGTAGCTTGTATGATTTGAAATTATGGTCATCAGGTTTGAGTGTTGAATATACTATTGTCTATGTTCCTTCATGCTTAGTAAGCTAAGAATATGTATGGATAAGTTTAGATATGTTATTTTACTAGTGGAGTGTTTACCCAGTGTAGTTGGGGCAAGGCCCCTTTCTGGTGTATCTGCTATTGAGCAGAGCTCAACTTAGTGCTACAGGTATGTACGTTTCTTGTATGCATGGATTTGTGATTCAAGATTTGATGTGTAATCGTATTCATGTGAACTTTATGAATGTGGCATTTGATTGGCACACCACTAGTTCTGCAGATGGATTTAGAAGTGTGTTCTAACCAAGGGAACACTTGGAGTGAGCTTGGAAGGCAATCAATAACAGACCGGGTTATGGGAACCACTGCACCAAAGAGGCCCCCACCCGACGTCATGCCCCCTCCCCGACCCAATGCTTCTGTCACTGAACGAGGGAGTGACTACTTGGTATCACAAAATGTTGGAATTAGTTATTAGAAAGTACGAGAAGGAAATTTAGAAAGGTGTGTTTTGATAGGAGCTCAGGCGAAGCATAGGCGAAGGAATCCACAATAGCAGGCGATCACCTGACCCCAGAATTAAGATGGATAGGGGCTCAAGTGAGATGCAGGCGATGGGGTACACAAGGTTAGGTGATCACCTTGGAACAAGAGGTGGGACATGTTACACTGATCAATTTCAGGATAGTTCTCTGAGGGGCCTGATCAAATTCTTATTAGTACTACCTTGGAATCGAGAAGTGGGACTGCGGGTGATGAGATTCAGTATGCTCAGTAAGAGTAAGTTTTTGGATTTTCTTCAGTGATTCAGGATTGCACAGATTTGGTCATCAGAAGATGGACATCTGAATCTGATATCATGCATGCTGGGTAACCTCAGGAAGGGGTTTTTCTATTATGATTCTAACTTGATTATGGTTTATCTATTTGATTTTTTTTTTGGGGGAATGATCTGATTCTCCTCTTCTTCTTAGGTTGTCTATATTCATGCATTGCATTATACTACAGAGCCTTTAGTAAAATTGTTGCTTGCTTGTGGTTAGGTAGTTAACCATTATTGTAGTGTTCTTTCTTATGTTTTGAAGTTTTGGGTTATATGGGAGATGCTCGCTAGCAGCGAGTTCTGGTATCAGAGGGTAGGGGTAGAAGCCCCACTCTGTCTGGAATTATGTGAAAGGCATAATTGAACCCGAGGTAAAAAATATGATAACCACAACAATAATAGGATATTGATCAGTTCATGAGTATTCTGCTTGCTTTCGGTTTGGGATTTTGTGAAATGATCAGTTTCAATTATGAGAGGACTTTAGTCATTTATGTGGTATTCTGAAATTTGGGCTAAACTCAATCCTGTCAAAACAAGTTCTAAAAAGATGTCAGTAAGTAGGGGACCGTGAGGTTGACCATAGTTAGAGCATCCAACAGAACTTTGGAGGAAAATGGGCATAGGAAGAGAAGATGATTCCTTGTCTCCTTTGGAATGGCACATAACATGCAAAAACAAGAAATACCATGCTTCCAACTTGAAATTCTCTCACAGGTTGAGAGTCTATTGGTGAAGGAAAACCAAGAAATTAAAGAAGTCTTTGGTATATGTCGAGGCCCCCAAACCAAAGACTTCCAGTATACCGAGGGTAGAATACCCATGCATACCATATATACCTTTGAGACTTTAAAAATACCATCACATTCACAAGACTTACTTAGAATAGGACTCTTAAACCTATCCCGAGGCTTCAAGATATATTTCCATAACAAAGAAGAATCAGAATTAAGATTCATACTCCATAAGTCTTTCTGCCTCACATAATATGCATGTATTCATTTAATCCAAAGGCTTTCTTTATCAAAAATAAGTCTCCAGATTTTCTTCCCAACATAAGCCAGGTTCCAATTACCAAAATCATAGAGTCCAAGTCCTGCCTTGCCTTTAGGACAGCAAACAACCTACTTGGCCACAGTCCTTTTTCTGGAGCTAGTGTTTCCAGCCCAGAGAAAGGATTTACATTTTGCCTCTATGTCATGGAAAATTCCCTCGGGCAAAGGGAAAATAGATGCCCTATAATTTTGAATACTAAAAACAATATCTCTTATCAATTGCAAACGCCCAACATAAGACAAGAATTTAGTAGACCAAGCATAAAGAAGGGAGAAAATCTTTTCCAGTAGAGGCATGCGGTGCCTAACAAGAATTCTTGATCCCACATGAGGCATACCTAAATACCTTATTAGAAGACTACCAATAGGAATACTTAGTATAGATTGAATGGTAGGGGAAGAGGCATTACCAGCAATGAAGAACTCACTCTTATGAAGATTCATAGTTAAACCTGTTGCAACAGAAAATTCCTGCAGCCCCTTTCTTAGACTTGTAGCAGAAGCATTAGATGCATGTCATAAAATCATAATGTCATCAGCAAATAAAAGATGAGAGAGCTTAATCTTGCTACATCTAGGATGGTACCTCACATCCGTAGTGTGATACAACATAGAAAGATATCGAGAAAGATAATCCATGACAATCACAAATAAGGAAGGGGATAGAGGGTCCCCTACCTAAGTCCCTTAGTACGTTTAAAATAGCATTCCACTGACCCATTAAAAACCAATGAAAACCAAGGAGACTGTACACAACTCATGATCCAAGAGACAAAACCCCTGGGAAACTGCAGTAATAGGAGATATTTCTCCAAAAGACTCCAAGAGACAGAATCAAAAGCCTTGTTAAGATCCACTTTAAGGAGCATTCTAGGGGAAATATGATCTCTAGGGTATCCCCTGATCAACTCATGACAAAGACTAATAATATCAGCTATCAACCTACCTTTCACAAAGGCCCCCTGGGCAGGGCTGATAATGGAGGCTAGAATAGGTTACAACCGATTAGCAAGAAATTTAGCAAGTATTTTATAAAGGACATAACAAAGAGCTATTGGCCTAAAATCATTGGGAGTGGAAGCCCCTACTTTTTTAGAATTAAACAAATTAATGTTGCAGAAAGTGCTCTAGGAATCTTCCCCCTATTTAAGCAATACCTGATAGCTTCAAAGACTTCCTTCCCAATCAAGTCCCAATACTTTTGGAAGAAGAAAGCAGGGAATCCATCAGGGCCAGGGGCCTTATGGGGAGCCATTTCAAAAACTGCCCCCTTGACTTCCTGGAGAGAAATATCAGCAGAGAGCATAACCTAATCTTCAAGGCACAATACCTTACCAAACACAACAATAGAGCTGTTAGGTCCAGAAGCAGAATCAGAACTACCTAAAATAGAAGAGAAATGGCTAAAAAACTCAGATGTTATGCCGTATTAACTAGTAATTTTATGACCATTACTGGCAACAAGGCAGTTAACTGAGGAAAAATTGTGCCGCTCTTTCATCTTTGAGAAAAAGAACTTGGAATTGGAATCTCCAAGTGTTAACCAATCTATTGAAGCCTTCTGAGCATAGAAAGCCTCTTCGAAACATAATAAATCATATAAAGTAGTTCAAGCCTCCTTATACTCAAAAGCAATAGACAGATCATAGGGAAATGAATTGAGTCTAGAAGACAAGTCAGAAAAAACCTACTCAACACCCTTAACTCTTGTAGAAATATCACTAAAGTAAGTGGCATTAAAAGCCTGAAGATATCTCTTCGAGTTCTGCAACTTTAGAATAACCCTCCTAATAGGGGAGGATGGTGGGAGATAAATAGCCTAGGTAGAGGAGACAATAGACTGATCCTCTTAATGCAGAGACCACATGTGAAGATAGGTGAATGGTATTTTCCTGACAAACATAGACTGGGCAAGATGAAGAACAAAAATAGTGTGGTTAGAAAAAACAGTATCAGTAAAATCAACAAAAGAAGTGGACCACTCATCAAACGAGAGAGGATTGCCCAAAATCCTATTCAATTTGCAAGCCACCCTTGAGGAATCTTCTTGCTTATTTGACCATGTATAAAAGGTGCCAACACTCCTCAAATCCACTAGGCCATTCTGAATACAGGCCTCTTTGAAACCAGAAAAATTTAAATTTGAAATCAAGTCATTAAAATGTTTCTCTTCAAAACTGATAACCTCATTCATATCACCCATAACAAGCTAGAGGTCATTCACTCCTTCCCCCAGCTTGTTCAGATGTTTCCAGACCCTTCCCCTTAGAGCTTATTGATTCAGAGCATAAACAATTTTTATGGAAATGCACCATGAGTCATTAGGAGAAGTGACCCAGCAGTGTAGTAGTTGATCAGATGATTCAAGCAAGGATACATGTAGCACAACAGGATTCCAAAGTATCCGAATCCTCCCATTTACATCATGTAAGTAGTTACTAAAGCACCCCCAATTAAGGAAGCAAGCTCTGCTAATAACATTAGATTTATCCCTCTTGACCCTTATTTCAAGTAAAGCAGCTAACTGGAAACCTTTATTCATAAATAATTTCCTTACCCTTTTCTGTTTGAAGGCTTGATTAAGCCCCTTAGTGTTCCAGCAAGCCCACTTCATGTATGATGGGGGGGATGGTCTATGGTCACTAGAAGAGGGTCCACTCTAACAGGTGATACCACACCATCAGGGGGCTGCGGGTGAAGAGCATCATCCATTTTGTCTTTCAAAACTTCAAAGGAGTTAGGAGAATGAACTACACTCTTTACCCCAACTAGAACATAGTTTGGACTAAGTATAAGAGGCACATTCCTAGGGGCAGGAGCATGAGAGAGGACAATCTTTAAAAACTTTTTAGGCTTTACCACCTGAAACTGCTCATTGGAATTTTTCAGTACCACTAGGGCTTGAAGTGTGGCATCAGAAGTAGAAGCTTTACTATGAGGTTTTGAGAGAGGCTTAGTGGATGGCTGAGTAACTTTCTTTACCTTAAATTTAAAATTAGAATCATAGATAGTTTTATCATGTCCCCATTTCCCACATGGGGTAGGACTCCACTCATACTCCACAGGCTGAGAGTGTGAACAACCAAGAGCTCAAAACTTAATCTCATAAATTAATGAATCAAGGTTATAAAGATCCACTAAGACCCTAGAAAAAGTGACTCTAGAATGGGCCACTATGAGGGAATCAGCCATAATATGTCTTCCTAATTTACTGGCCAACTGACCAATTATCTTAGGCGTCCAGAATTAAAGGTTGAGACAAGGAAATCTAATCCAAACAGGGGTTGATTTGAAGATATTTTTGTCTAAAACCATATCAGTATCATATTCCTTAATGACCAAGGGTTTTCTAAATACAAAATTTATGTGTCCCTTAAGAAGCCTGATCATATCATCACAGGAGTGAAACCTAAATAGGAAAACCCCCGACTGTTTGGTGACCATAGGACTAACCACATGCTTCCATCGAGCATGAATAAATTTCTTCATACTTTCCCATGAAACCTCGATGCACATTATAGAGCCAACCAGAGTGTTATCCCACTGAGCCCTTCCTTCAAGAACATCATAGTCAGAGAGCTCAATTTTGTCAACAGATTTAGCGTGAGGGTCAAAATTGAGAGTAAAATTAGGGGGTTGATGTACCTGCAGAACCTCATAGAAGGAGTGAGGAGCTGATAGAGGTGGACATGGGGCACGATCAGCCCATCGAGCGCTAGATCCTGAGGGGGTAGAGGCCTTTTTCATATTGGAAGAATGCATAGTTACAGGCAGGAATACCTGATCAAAGGTATCCGAGAATAGATACGGTGGATGAGCCATATCCTCAACATCATCTGTATTATCAGAATCATCTGGCTCATCAAATGGAAGATCTTCATCTTGCTTACCCTTGGAATGGGTATTTTGTGGAGGTCACACCGGTAGGGGAGGCTGACCACAACCACAAGACTGGCCGCGGCTCTTTGATTTGGGCATCATGAGGAGACCACTAGAAGAGCGAAGTCACGTTAAGTCAACATCGAGTGATTTTTCCTTTGCGTACGAGTCCACATTTTTCTTAGAAGAAATAATTGCTCAAGGTCTATATACTTCTTTGATTTCTTTATACAATTATACTTCAAACTCTTCATATTGTATTCACTGGTATCTTTCATAAGAGTTAGGTTTTTCCTTAAATGTACTCAGAATAAGATGAATTGTACATTCCTAGATTACATACACAGTATGATCTTGTATGCATTTACTTACACCAAAATTTGACTATTTATTAATATATAGGTGGTTAGTTTAGGATTCTTTGAGTCTTTATTTTCTTAGATGCTTGATTTGCTAGAGACTAGAAAATGTTTGAGTGTGGGGGTGTGAACAGTGTATAAAATGTACACTTTTACCACTATGTTTAGGGCATTAAATCCTTCAATCTTGCCTGCTTTTTATGTAAATACGCACTTTACTCATAAATGATAATAATTTGTAGGTGCGTACATATGGAGGTAATTAGGAGCTCAATAACCCTAAATATCGCGCAAAAAGAGATGGAGAACAAGCTTCAAGCAAATGTTCGAGTGACCTAATTACACCAAGAAGAAAGATGGAGGATTAGAACACAAAATGGTACAATTAGGGGTGCATATCAGGGCATGGTGCCACTTTCCAGTGCTTCAAGGGTGCACCTATCTGGCGCCTCCACCAAGCCTAGCGTATGTAACCAATGCGTCAAGGGCGCACCTTTCATGCGTCGCATCCAAGCCTTGGCACCGTTTCCTAAGACCTCCATCATGTCTGATGAATCCAACTGGCGCAACCTTGGCGCATGGAACCTTTTCCTAGCACAAGCCTAGCACCAGCACCAGCGCCTCCTCAAGAACGCATGTTCCATGGGCCCCATGCATTTCTGGCATGAGTGTGAGGCGCACTTCCGCCTCTAACCAACGCCTCACACATTCCTCCTCTGTACCTATAGGATTGTACGAATTATCTCATTCTTATCCATTGGAAACCAACTTGTACTACCCATCCTACCCCTCCCTAGTTAGTTATATGTAAACTTAGATCAGGGGTAGTTTAGGTATTAGCTTTTAATATAAATAAGACCTTAGAGTTCATTTCTAGAAAGTTAGACAATTTGTTGAGACATTTTACAAGGTTCTCACTTGAGCTTAAACCTTTAAGTCTAAATTTAGCTTCTTGAGCAAAGGGATGAATCTATGAAGAAGCTTTTTACAGGTAACTTATAACCCTTACTATGCATTTATTTTCTTAACTGCTATTAATTGCTTTCATGTCTACATTTTAGCAAGTAGGAGAGTATGATAGGACTTATATTATTAGTATCATGCTTAGGTTATGAGTTATTTCTCTCAATGTCTATTTTAAGTAGATTTTGAGCTTTGAGCATGTTTTATAGTTATCATGCATGTTTTCTAATCAAAAACACTTGCATGGGACTTAGGAGTTCGGCCGGGAGTCTAAGAGGACCCCGATCGATGGAGGCCCGAGACTGATTGGTAGCCTTTCTTAGAGTCTGAGAGGACCTAAGTAAGTATCTATAAGTGAATAGTTAGGTACTATAATTCCTCGGGGAGATCACGCATGGTTCATGAGAGTGGTCGGGAGGTGAATGCTCTTTCGAGCGGTAGATTGCTTTACCCGAGAGGGGAGCGGGATGAAGATAGTAACTCACCTCACTAGATAGGATTGGAGATTTATCGCATCCTTCCTTGCTTAGAATAACTGTAAGAGTAATGTAATTAGAGTCTGATGTCTTGTAAGAACATGTGGTAGTTCTCAATATGCTTGTTACAGCAACCACTTTCTGGTAGGTTTTTTCGGCGTTAATTGGACCGGGATGGTGGAAAAGCTAACTCCGCCCACCGCGGTTGAAGTATTAATCAAGGTATGTTTGAATTTATTCACGTTAATTTCAGTTCTGTACGTTCAGGTAATTCCAGGTTAGGGTTTTTGTTAAGCTTGTTGGTCGATAAAAGTTGGACGGGGATCAGCTCGAATGCGTGGAGGAATTACGCGCGATGAAATAGGAAGGGTGGATGATCAAGGAAACTTTAGCAGCAAGGGAAAAAGGGAGGCAACATGATGCGGTGGCAGACGGCGTGGGCGCACCGCGAGGACACCGCGAAATCGATGGAAACAGCATGGCACGGCGGCGGGCACCGCGGCGGCGCCGCGAATGCGCTGCATTGCATGAACGAAGGTAGTAGTGCGCACTGGCAGACGCTACGAATGCACCGTGGAGGGGAGTCTTCACTAGCCGAGCTCTGCGGTGGACGCCGCACAACCGCCGCGTGGACCGCCGCGGGCAACCCGTTTAAAAACGGGACCGGCTCGTCTTCTTCATTTTCATCCATTTCTTCTCTCTCTCTAAAATTCACCTCTAACCTAGCCCTAAGTTCAACTCCAGCCACCGATTTCTAAGGGAATTAGTGTTTTCATTTGGGATTCTTCAAGATAACAACAACATTTCAAGATCCAAGCAACAAAACCATCATTTGGGGCGATTTCCAGATTTGGTCCGAATTCAATGGTGAGATTTCAGAGATTAAATGTTGTAATTGCGTTGGTAATCATGTTCTAGAGTTAATTAGGAACCAATAACATGTTTTACTTCACGAATTGATGGCGAATTAGACGTTTTGCGTTTTTAGGGTTCTTGAGCTTTGGATTTTGAACTGTTGGGGAATTGTTCAATTGAGCCCTAATTATTGCAATTGGGCATATTTAGAGCAACTTTAATACTTGGGGTATGGTCCAATTGTCCCTAAATCTAGGAGCTAAGGCAAACACAATAGCTTTTGGTGAAGGATTGAATTGCCATAAATTGTTGAATTATTGGTTCTATTGTATCCGTATAGTGATTCTAAGCAATATTAATATTTGGTTTGAGTTGCGAATCACATCGTAAAGTGGAATTATGGATGAATTGCAATATTGGTCATTTTTGTA
>JBBYHH010667151.1:0-10307 GCA_038382905.1 Daphne laureola
ACTCCGTTCTGACGTCACCAGCCGCAATAAGAGTAAATCCGCTTCCGCACAAGCGATCACGACGGACGGTGGTGACAGTGCGGGTATCCGCATATGTTTATCAAGTGTATTTATGCTACAACTTTATTCAATATATTAAGAAATATTTCAATATTTTATAGCATTTATGTGTAGATTTAAAACATTTAAAAAAAAAGAGTAACTTGCACACAAAAAATAAGAACTTTAATTGAATTTTTTTTTTTAAATAGAAATAAGATAAAGTTGGGATTGAGTAGAGATGAATATAGAAAATTTGTTTGAAAATATGTACACGCGGTTCGGTTCGAATATCAACGAAATTATAAGATAGAAACCGTAAACCGCCCCGCATGTTAACAGTTTATTCGGTTTACGGGTTTTTCGGTTCGGCTAATGTGGTTCGGCTCGGTTTTACGATTTCCCAGATTTTTTGAACACCCCTATTCGTGACTGTGAATGGTGGCTTTGGTCGGCCTTGCCGGTGGGGCTTCCGACTACCTAGGGTTCCTACCTCTATTCGGGTTTGGATTAAGGCAAGTGCTTTTCCAGTTCTGGGAGCCAATTTCGTTCGCGCTGGGAGAATGGGTAATTGTACATTGTAGTTTGATGGCTCTAATGCGCTTACAATCTACTTTTTGGATTACTCGAAGCAAGTGGGGGTTGGTCAGATTAGTGAGAAGAACACAATTGTGATTGTGGGAACGGATAAGGCGAGGTTGGATATCCATACTCACCCACGGCCATGAAACCTTGGTCATAGAGTTTGCTAGGTAAAGAGTCGGTCTGGCTACTCTGGATCTGCTTATGGCTCATAATTTTGTTTATTCTTAATATAGTTAGTGGTCATTACGATTTTACTTCCGCTGCACTCTACGTAATTTTGCTTTATTTGTTAATTTTGTCAATTAGACTTTGCTTTTAATTTTCTTACTAGCGCACTGCTTTGATGCGTCGATACCGTTTTACTTTTATGCGGCGAAGTAAGGAATACCAAAAGCTAAACTTTGATGTTGCTTACAAGTACTTAGTTCCTCTTATTGGTCTTAAGGTTAGGTTTGCCAATGATGTTTGGTTGGTTTCTCTTTTAGTTTATGCTCTCGTGTCTTCTTTTGTAATATTTTTTTATCAGTGAAATAAGCCTTATGTTAAAAAAAAAACATTGAATTTAGGACTTTAATAAAATAAAAAATTAAAACATGATCCATACATTGAAAAATAATTTAAGTTAATGCACTATAGATTAGCTTAATTTACCGTAAAAACTGTATTTATTTGTTTAAAGATGTTGATAAGTACCTATGAAAGATAAATAAGAAAACTGACAAATTGAAGTAGCCCTAAAATCCTTCATTACAATTCAATTTAGTGTCATCATCCTGCCTAATTTCTTCCTGCAATCTGTTTTTTTTTTTAACAATTGATTGTCTTGGAAAACAATGAACAGCACAGTTGTCTGTTTTAAACCTGCCTCCCTCCATATCTCCAATTTCAAAGCTAGAACAAATACAAATTTCTCAAGATCTAGGAAGAGGCTGGCCTCTGAGAAAGGATTTGAATAGCTGAAGAGCTGCTCTGGGCTTCAAAAGGGGGACTTCATGCCCCGCCCCTCTCACCGTCGCAAATGTTAGCCCTTCATACACCTCTGTCCACCCTCCCACCTTCATTATACCCAAAAAAATAAAAAAATGCAGGTCAAAGGGAGGAAAAACAAAAACATTGATTAATCAATTTTCCATCAATTTACTTACAAAACAACAGCTAATTATTGAGTAATGGTCAATGAATTAATTGGACTGATCGATTTCGGCTTAACAAGGTCAAAAAAGGAAGTTATTCCCAAAAAAATTGTTCAAATTTTCCCATTCTTAACACATAAATTAATACTCATATACATTTCATTCATCAATCAAAAGCACATATCTAAACTTGATAAAAATATTTTCAACTTTCAAATGAAGATACCCTTGCCTTGATAGCAATATCTGAACCACCGGAGGGATTATATATATGAAAAAATAAGGGTAAGAAGGGTCCAAAGTTCATAGGGCAAGATGGGTCCAAATAACACCAGAGGGAGTAGTGGTCATAATGATGGGATTGAAATAAGACGAGATGAGGCGAGAATTGAAAACAACAGGTCTAAAAAAATCCACACCATAAAACAATTGTCGTCCCATCGAGCCTGCTTCCATTGACCAACGGATTCAAAATATGCATGTATTCATTCAAATTTCAAAGTCGCTATACACCTACTCTTTCTCTGTGTGTCTACCTATAATTTTAGTATTTTCAAAACCAGCTATACATTCTTTTTCCTCTATAACAAATCAACCAAAAGAAGAAGACAATGTACTACAACAGTAGAGCTATATATGGTGGATTAAATTAAATAAAAAGAGGAGAGAAAGAAGTAATGATGGTACCTGTTTCTTAACATACCAAGGGTACCATGGTAATTTTGTAGTCAACTCAAGTTTTGCTAGGGAATATCTGGTCGCCGTCACGGGCACCACCGAGTCTACGTCACCGCTGCAAATGCAAATGCAATGCATTACTACAACCTAACCCTAACGTCAAATTTCCTTTAAAATGATAAACAAACAAATACTACCTCCATCGGTTTCAACTTTCAAATGTGAAAGTGACAATTCATTCATTTAACTTCATTAATATTACTCCAATATGTAATTTATTACCTGAAAACCCAAACCCTCAAACCCGCAGCGATCATTTGGCGATAGATCGGGAGAATTGAGACTTCCGTGTCGTTCCAATTCCGGTTCAGTACTTCACTACACAAAGAAAAAACAAACAATAAATGGAATTAATTTATTTAATTAGTTAAATAGTAAATAATTAATTAATGAATTTGAGAAGAAAAATGTTAAGGATATGTTTATTTCCTTTTTTTTACCTCTTTATCCATGTAATAATTATAGTGAAACAAGATAAAGAAAAATTTAATACATGAAAAAGAAATAAAAACACCCTTAAAAAATGTAACGAGACATCAATTGAGAATACAAGACCGATTTGAGAATACCTGCAAGCTGTCCATTTATATGGGATATTGGTTACGTTAGCATGAAGCGCTTTCTGGGCGTCGGGTCTGTTGTAATACAGCTCCGCATACTTTTCCGTGCATGGATCATATCCAGCTAATTCCCTCAATTTCTAAACCCCAACAGGTAAATAAATATGATAATTCAAATAACTGTCTAAAATAATTGTTATCACGGCTGTAAATGAACCCAACTTTTTCTTTTTTTTTATATATAAATAGATCAATATACCTTATGGGTGTAGGGTTGATGAGGGAAGCGCATGGATCTGCGGGTGGCACTGCCATCAGAGCGGTTACAAGGCTGGGCATAGATGTTATATTGATCAATATTCCCGAACTCTTTGTCCATAGCGTAAGAGTAGAGGGACTCGCACTGTTCGGACTCTTTCTGCCTTGCGAAATCGCACGTGCTCATCAGTTGCTGGTACGTTCTGTCTGATATCATCGCATGGCTCCACCAGTAGCTCACTGTCCCCAGGTTGTCATAGTAGTTATCCGTCACCGCATTCCCCACCTTCATAATAACTCACTTATAATCATTAATTCATCAAAAAAAAAAAAAAAGATTATGATTATGATTAGCAGTACTTATAATAACCTTACCATTATTCCTTTGAGATTGAGAGGACTGGAAGAGTCTTTAAATTTTTGGTTGTGGAACAGTATTTCTCTAGCCAGCTGAGGCACGTAATGCCCAGCATAACTCTCACCCGTTAAATACACTTCCCTTCTCTTGTACCGTGGGAACCGATCCATCCACCCCAACAAAAACTCTAATGAGTCTCTTGCTGAATTAATACATAATTATATATCATTAATTAATGAGTAGTACTTAATTAATTATGATGATGAAATATATATATGTATAGATGTACCTGTCCGAACATCACCGGTATTAAGCAAATCAGAGGAACGATTGGTGTAGGAGAAGCCAACACCAGCCGGAGATTCAAGGAATAAGAGGTTGGCAATTGAGTTCCATGAGAATTTGTTCAAGTACAACCCTGAAGATGTTCGGTTTATACGAAATGGCCCTATCTCTTCAGATGCACCATATGCCACCGATGAGCATCCCGGCCCTGTCATCATTTAATTATTACCATCAGTATAGTAGCTACCTAGGTTCCTTAATTTCTTACCCTATTTTTCTACTCTCATCATGATGTACTACTTTTGAATATATATATATATATAGAGAGTAAAGTATTTTATTTATTTACTAAATTAATGAAATACTAGTCCATAAAAGGGAAAAGAAAGGGGAAAAGGGCATGTAAGAGTGTGATGCATTGATGAATCATGAATGCAAGCTGACAAGTTTGCTGACAAAATTAATCCATAAGTATGTATATAATTTGTGTGATGATGAGTAAATTCAGGGCAGGGCAGGTTCTAATAATTATTTCCTCATTTCTGTTTCTAGTGTTAATTACATAACAACATCCTTGGCAACAGGACAAATCCATGCTCTAAAGTTTTTGTTCTTTTCTCACATCTATCTATCTATCTATCATCTTATTGGGTTTGGCTAAAGGTTAAAGGGTAAAGGCGGAGGTAGCTCTTAATTGTAAGCCTTCCACCACCCAACCCACCCGTCCACCACCTTCACCCTCCACTCCCTGACCCTCCGTTTATTGCTTTGCATGCTTATAAAGACAATTACTCCATTTGAAAAGACACAAGAATAATTTAATTTCAAGGGTAAATTCACTAAAACTCCCTGAAATTTGGTCACTTAACCCATTCTATTTTAAAAAATATACAAGTCAAACTCTCACTGCTTGTATTGTTAGTTGATCGTTAATAATTTTAGATTTATTTTTATTAATATTTCTTACCCTAAAATTTTAATAAAATATTTTATCTCTCATTTCTCCCTTCTCAACCGGTACGGTCACTCTATCTGACCGTCATTGTCACACCAATAAGATGTAGACGAGTTCAGGTAATAGAAACACATACGAGCATGATCTTGTTGTGGCATAGGTGAGTCCGGACTGTCCGTTAACTATTTTGAAATATAATTGATGTAATTACTACTAAAATATTTAAAAGTAAACTATCAAGAGTAACTAAAATTTCCTCCAAATATCATGAATAATTTAAGGTTTGTAAAAATAAAGGTGCAAACCGAAGATTTAATCAAATGTAAGAATTGTTTTGTCATTTAACCTAATTTTAATTAGACTACTCGGGAAACAAGGGGAAACCCACCACATTTATGACCTTTGACCCTTAAGAGGCCTCTACTGACTGACAGTGACAATTACTACTAACAATAAAACAGTAATGGAACCCTGATGAGTCCATCAGATAAAAAAGTGCATATGCGTCAATTACTAGTAGCTAGGTAGTAAAAATGATTACTTTGCGTGTGGTGCGTACCTCCATTGAGCCAAACAACCAAAGGTTTGGACTTTGGATCATGGGCAGCTTCAGTGAGCCAGTAGAAGAGTGCTCTGCCACCACTTTTGTCCACATCAACATACCCTGAGAACTGCTGGAAAGAAACCTTGGGCTGCCCTGGAAGTGAGCTAATTCTGTCACCTTCTTCTTCTACTCTTGACCCTACTGATCTTCCATCAGCACCTTCAGTACTCTTGCAGCTTGCTAGTATGAGAATAAAAAACACCAAAGGAACTAAAATCTGCCCTTGTGCCATGTCTTTAGTGACTGACAGAAGAAGAAGAAGAAGAAGAAGGGGGGTTAACTTGTTGCCCTGCCCAGAAATTAAGAGGAGTGCGTTTGCACTGTTATGGTGTCATGATGTGAGTTGATTAAATAGGGAAGGAGAGTCGGAAGTATGGGAATTGCAGAGAGAGAGAGAGAGAGAGAGGGGTTAAGGGAAGTCACTCATAAATGATGATACTTCCTCCCTCCCGAACCCAAAAATTCTTGACCGCTTACACAAGTGGATCAGTTATGAAAATGTCAAAATACACAATGGTATCCCAAATTATGATAAGTGATGCAATTAAAAGTCCAAAAAATAAATCACGTTAGGAAGGATTTGAACTATTAAAATAGTCTAAAGAAGGTAAATGTGAGAATTTAAAGTTCCTAAATTCTTTGGGTTCAGAACATTAATTAATCAGAATTCATTAAATCCGTCTTAGAAGCAGTTGGTGAGGTCCATATTAGACTGCTTATTGTGGAAACTTTAAATTGTCACTCTTACCTCCAAAATCTTATAAGTAACTCTCACCTTTGTTAGAAACTCAAACCGCCGTCAAAACACGTGCATTCACGTGCCATATCAACTGAGTCGATACCCTCCTTTAGACGATTTTAATAATTCAGGCTCTTCGTTCCGTGATTTATTTTTTGTCCTTAATTGCATCATTTGTTATAATTCGGGATATCATTGTGTATTTAAGCCTTATGAAAATGTAGATTTGACCAATACTCCTTTAATTTTAATTCGTGTTCTGTTTTGATTCATTTTTAGTAATTCGTCTCAAATTAGTCCATTCGCTTTAATAAACTTCACACTATTAGTCCTACCGTTACTTTTATTGTTAAATCCTCTCTTATCAAGATTGTTTAAAAAAAATTAATTACCCCTTTTATCTTAGGATAATAACAATACTTATTAAAGTTTGGCCATTGAACTTTTAATGAAGGTCTAATTTAAACCAATTTCTTTTAAAAGTGAATACAATATTAATAAAAAAATATTAATCAAAAACATCAGGAGCTGACGGTGGAGATAAACCCATCATTGTCCTCGTCGAACACTTTGAACGCCTTCGTCAAGTCCGATTCCTCGGAGGTGAGGCCGATCTCGCCGGGCTTGATGAATGAGCTGATGGTGGGTTCCAGATCAGAGTGGTTAGCGTTGAGGTAGAGGTGGTTAAGGTCAAGTGTGAGCTCCTGGACGGTGATGAGGTCATCGTCGCTTTTGTCGAATTGGTCAAAAATGCAGCGGAGGCGGACGACATTGAGGTTAGGGCTGCTCCTGAGGCGGAAGGAGGATCAACGTTGGTCATCATATTTGGAATACTCCATGAGTGGTTTGAAATCAAAGGGATTGCCTCTCATAGTAGAAGGGATGGAAAATTCTCAACTTCTAGTTTTGGCTGCTCTGCCTCAAGTTCTGCTGATCATCACCACCTTGGCTCTGAATCGTCGCGTGGACGGTGTATCCCCTCTGCAACAACTGGTCTACCAGGCTCAACCCAACCCGGTCTGACAAAATTTGTTGCAACCAGGGGAGCCAGAAATTTTACTCAAGGGGCAATTAGTAGAAATTTTTATGAGTGGGGGCAAATCAAGAAATTCAATGGGGGCAAATGTGTGTATATTATACAATTATATGAACTATAACCCTAATTTCCCTAAAATTCAGTGGTGGCAATTGCCACCACTCAAGCCAAGGTGCCTCCGTTGGTTGCAACCGTTGCTGTTGGCCCGAGATGAAATATGTTACCGCACTGATGATATGTTTGATGGTTGGTGAGGTGATGTCCGATGGTTGTTGGCACTAGGAGAAAATTGTTAGTGAAAGAAATGGGAATAAGTGGTTCTTAGGAGTGTGGAAGCGGCATCAAGGCCACGCTAGTAGCTTTTGGGTTGAAAGTTAGGATATATACTCAACTGTAAGATTTATAGAATATTAGGGTTAAATTGAACATTCAATAAGAGTAATGAAGTAATCACACAAAGATAAGGATGATTTTAACACAAAATCTAACAAAATAACGAAAGGTGCATATTTTTTAAAATTTACGGGACGTAATCTGAGACGAATTCCTAAAACATGACGAAAATAAGACATTTTGTTTAGGGAGAAAAGACTGATATATATCATTAGAAAACGTAAGAGCAAACGCAGAGTTTAAGCAAATACTAAGAAACAGAACATAAATGGAATAACCCCACACAAGAGGCAAACTAGACGACTACCAATAAAGTTAGCAATAAAAACAATAGGTGATAAACACAACATGCGAAAATATGTAGAATCAGAGAGCTAGCTAAAAGACTAACTAGAACACCTTCATGGCTTAATCTGCATGCCTTGGGATGGTTGGGTATGGAGAAAGGGTGGGGTGGCAATGGAATACCACCTCCAACAGTGTTGTGCTCTCTCAAATGATTGACAAATCTCCTCCACACCAGAGAGATACCACCATGCTCGGACGACTCTAAAACTTGCGTCACACAAAAGCACATTAGCACTAGAATCAGTTCAATCCCCATTACAGGGACTTCAGCTACTCAGGAAGATCCATATCCTAAGCAGCCGACAGAAAACCTTCATTTATCTGTGCAAAGCACAGCCCCGCCCAGTTCTAGTGGTGGCCAAAAAGCCACACTCTTCACCTTACCCAAACCTTTTGTCTCCATACCAAAACCACTGAAAACCACTCCGGTCAAAACCCACCAAAAGAAACATGCCACATAACTACCATATGTCCCAACACAATCCCAGATCAACACTGCCTTGGCAAACAACAACCTAGCAGCAACCCAATTACAAATATTGACCAGGAAGTGCACTAGATCAGAAAAGAAACTTCGATCCGACGCAAAGGCAGGGGCCCGAGCACCCGAAGCCCTTGACATTGCCAAACGGCGGGCTAATGGCAGAGATGACAGTCACAGGAGAGACCCCCGGGCCCTAACTTAAAATCCGTATGCTGGAGATGGCGGGACCAGAGCCGCATGGAGGCCAATCAATGAGGCAGTTGAAAATGGCACACCACGAAGCAGCGAACGGCGGCAGCAAAAGATCACGTTTAGACCAAGGCACACAAACCCATGTCCAGAAAATGAAGATGAAATAAGAGCGCCTCTCACTATCGCTGGAGAAGCCAGAAGTAGGAGCGTGCAGAGAAGCTAGATCGGTGGAGGATCGGAAGAGGCGGCACAGAGCGACTCCCTCCCACGCAACGGTCACAGTAGGCAAGATGAAAAAAAAAAAACAACAACAACAACAAGATACGATGAAAAAAGGACATATTGTAGAATTCTTAATTGCATATAATTGTGAAATTCCTTTCTTGTTTATTTCATTCAAAAATGCTTGGTATTTATACACTTACACTGTCGAGTTTGATCAGTGTTGTATGATTAGAAGTCTACTAGGATTAGGATTCCTACTGCAGAACTTTACTTCTAACTAAACTATAATAGGCTTAATCCTAATTAAGCTAGAATCCTGCTAACTGTCAACCATTGCTTGACTTGCACGCCAAGGTTCTTTCACTTCAACACACATCCTTAAGTTGGAGTATATGCATTCACTATACCCAACTTGCTATTTAGAAACTAAAAATGATCCCTTCCAAGAGCCTTGGTTAGTAGATCAGCTAGCTTTAATTTGGAGATAATATGAACTGTCTTAATATCTTGACTTTGTACCTTTTCCCTCACAAAGTGGCAATCTATCTCAATGTGCTTTATCCTCTCATGAAATACTGGGTTTGATGCAATGTGAGTGGCTCCTTCATTGTCACAATATATCCTTATAGGCATAGAGTACTTGACTGTGAGATCTTTAAGGAGAGCCTTTAGCCACATCATTTCACTAGTTAGTCCAGCCATAGCTCTGTATTCTGCCTCTGCAGAAGATCTTGACACTGTAGTTTGTTTCTTAGACTTCCAAGAGATCGGTGCTTCTCAAATCTTAGTAATGCATCCTATAGTGGATCTTCTTGTAGTTGGATGATGATTGACATATATTTATACATTTTCCCCTCCATACACGTGTTTTTATTGAGTGTTTTTTAGTACTTAGTGTGGGCGTAAGTTTTTTTTTCAGAAAATCCATGTTCGGGGGAAAAAGAGAGAAATCTGGTAAAGAACTGAGCAGAAAAGCAAAGCTGGGGACCAAAGTGCAAACATGGGAGAAGTCCAGGGAGAAAAGGAGCAAAAATGAGGAAAACGAGCTCCAGGCGATCGCCTGAGCTCGAAATCACAAGTTCGACAGAGCGTCAGGCGACCCGCCAGGCGAGCCAGCCAAAAGCGCAGGCGATCGTCTGGGCAGAAGAATGAAAAAGGGCAGAGAGTCAGGCGAGCGCGCAGGCAAGAGAGCAACAAGCCAAGCGATCGCCTGGAAGGAAATTCGCAAAGTGATAGGGAGTCAAGCGATCGCCCAGGCGATTGGCCAAAAACGCAGGCAATCGCCTGGACGGTCGACTCAGCAAAACCCAGTTATTTAATTACACAGATTTTTGTCCAAAACAAGAAGTTTTTTTTCCATTCTAGTTAGTTTCTG
>JBBYHH010667262.1:0-10306 GCA_038382905.1 Daphne laureola
TCCTTACCTTATTTCATTTTCTTTCTTTACATAATTCCATCTTTCACTTAAGCCCACATCCAAACAAGCCCAAATGGGCTCCCAAAATACGCCGGCCATATGGCCCAATTCACCATGAATTGTTTTCCAACATTTTTCTAAAGTTGACCATTTTGCCCTCCGAACCCATTTTTTGGCAAAATGGCCTGGGACTCCTAAAATGTTATAAATTTCTAGAATTCCATAAAATGGCCCCCAAATTACTCCTCAGGACATTCAATTCATTCAATAGCATCACAAATACATAATCTTCAAGTCCCGGAAAATTTACATAATCAAATTCCGGCAATATTACATCAGAAATGAATAGTACAATCTGGGTGGGTCTAACAAATACCACTCATCATCATATCGGTGGTCAGATATACAGGATCTCGACAGTAACACCTGATACTGCTGCTACTGCTGAATACATAAAAGAAACACAAAGGTTAATCGTTAATCACATGTATACTTATAGTGCTCGTCCAGAAAATCCAAAAAACTCCATTATCCCGTTATCATTACATAGATCATAATCATGTTTCCATTTCCCTTAACCTTCATTCACATTACTGACATATCACTCTATTTCTTACTTTTCTTTCCATTTCACAAACCGTATGCACGTTATGACCTTTATACCATATCACACCCTTACTTTCTATCAGGTTCACCCCACCCTTTCCATTTATCAATAAACATAACAATCAGAAGGAGCTAACGATATATTTACAGACAATAAGAATAAGACCGAGTAAAATGCTTAGCGGTCCAACACTATAAGCTCCTGAAAAGATAGTTATAATGAAAGGGGTGAGTTCCCGAGAGAACTCAGTAAGGGTTTAGGTAGAAATAAAAGTTTTCTTCACGATTACCTGCAATGACAATGTTAGCGTGACAGGATGCACGATACTAGTGCAATGTCCTATATAAACCATGATGCATATGAATGCGTACATACAATGCACATTTCCATTTCCTTTCCATCATACCCATTATGGAGACCCTCTATGGTTCTCTTTCATACCACGAGAGGTCAGAACATTAACAGTGTGCATGGTACCAATGAAGGCCTAGGACCCTTTAAAATCGCCGTCAAACAATCAATCAATCAATAATAATAACCATGTCGCAAAATAGAGGGTTCGGTGGTCATATCATTGACAGAACCACAACACCTTGTGTCTCAAGAAGAAGGTTTGGGTCACTTAGACTCACAAACCATGACACATCAGACAGAGGGTTCGTGATCGTGGAGACTCACAGAACCAATCCCATCACATAACAATAACCGTGTCAGAAACAGATGGTTCAATGGTCGCGTAGACACACAAAACCATGACATGTTGTGTTTCTCTCATTAGGTTCAGGGTCATAGAGACTCATGAACCACAATACTTCGCTTAACAATCAATTAGTTTGGTGGTCACAAAGACGCACAGAACCGTTGCATTATCCATATAGCTGCACACCTTTACCGCTACCATGGAACTAGTATAGACCCCACCACCGGTCTAAGACTGATCTCAACCAACTAAAATGGCACTAAGCATTACCTTAATACGCACTTAAGAAGGTTGAACCCTTACCTGAAAATAATAGTAGTCAGATCTTTATCCGTTCCTTTCCCATGGACCACTGGTAAATAATCACGGAAGCCTTCAGTTGGATTCTCCAGCAACTCACACTAACTCTGAACAATCACATAAGCAATTCAGAATCAATATCTATCATTTCCTCTTTACCTTTTCTGACACTTAACAAATTTCCCATTTTTCTGACCATTTCCAGAAAAGTACCAAAGTCCTCTAATCTTTGCCCATTCTATACTCAATTATTAAACACATTCAGTTTCTATCATTATCTAACAATTCTCTTCACTACGCCTTAGCTTTACCTTAATTGAACATTTTGGCCATAATTTCCAAAACGGCCAATTCTTATCCAATCTCTAAATAACTTCACTTATATCCTTGTTAACACATACCAAGAACCTCCATAATCAAAACATTGCATTTCCCTCAACACATCCCAAGTTTAATCAATATTGTCCATTTAGACCCATTATTCCAAAACCAATAAAACCTCACCCAAATTCGCTATAACTTTACATGCATGCTCATTGATCCATACTAAGACTACCCATGCATAGCCATTACACTTTCCCATCACTATTAATCATTTCATAAACTTACCCAACTTTGAATTTAATCCATATCTCTATCATAATCAATGATTTGAAACTCATTCCAAGTATTAAAGTTTCTTAGAAACATCATACAAGCATAATTGAACCATCAATTCATCAAAAAAGGGCACTTCAATCCTACACCAATTTCCATGAACATTGCCTTAGGTCTATAATCTAGCAACAATTGGACATAACTCCAAGTATTAATGTTGCGCCAAATACACCCAATAAAACTAATTTGAGCTCAATTTAAAAATCCCCTAAAATTTGTTCATCAATGCTCAAGAACCCCAATTCGAATTTCTTGAAATTCATGGGATTTGGATGATTTAAAGCTTGTTTCTACTTCAAATTCATCATTAGAACAAGCTTACACTAACATTACAACATGGATTGGACAAATTACAACTCCCATGAACAGTAGAAGATTCGATCCAAGCATCAAATTGAAGAGATTTGATGTTTACCTTGTTGATTCCTTGTTTCTAGAACGATCCTTGCATGAATCTAGTTTTTCCTTCGAATTTTCGGGTTAGGAAATGAAAGAATGGAGGTTTGGGGCATTTGGGTCTAGTTTAGGGAGCTCAAGGTTGAAGATGAAGTGAGAAATGATTTCTCACTCTCTATTTTCGGGTTTAAAACCCGTGCAGAATTTCATTCATGGTGTGTCGGGCGATCAACCAGGACACGAGCCCAGTCGCCTGCCACTCGCACGTGCTCCTGCTCCTCATTTTCTTGGGGTCAGGCGATCGCCCGCCATTGCGCTCCATTCACCCGGCGGTCGCCCGGCCCACTGCCTCTGCTCCTTTTCCAGCGCATGCGATCACCCGCTCTTAGTGTGGCGTCGCCCGCGTCTCGCCCGCGGCCCTGTCTCTCTAACATTTTTGAGCTCGAGCGATCACGCGCATTTTGCGGTGAGTCGCTCATGGCTCGCCCGGGGTCCTGTCCAACCAGTTCAGGGTCCAGGCGATCGCCCACCATTCGGCACGCGTCCCCCGCGACTGGCCTGAACCACCTGCACTTCAAACTTCCTGTTTCAAATACCCAGACATAACAAAAATAACTCTTAACAAATCATTCATCAATTCACAACCATGCATACTTAATAACATGAACATACCTACACATAATTCTCAAACTTAATAATTACCAACATTCATACTTTAAACATTAACCCTGAGTTCCAATAAGCAAAAAGCCTAACCATCAGATACAACCCATCACAAAATGGTCGTCGGACTGTGGTGGTTGTAATAGTAAGGGTACTCTAGTGAATTTCTAAATAAGGATAAGAATGCCAACAAATATCCCACTAATTAATTTACCAACAAAAGAAGTAAAACATTGGAAATTAACTAGTGAAAATGAAGTTTGGCGGAGCTCTAGTGCGAGGGTCAGAGTCTTGGGCGTGGGGGGTCAAGGGTCGTGCTGAATACTTCAAAAATGTCCAAAAATATGTGTATGCTCCAGGGGGGTCGCAAGGGGTCGCACATGGCTTTTGCAGCAAAGGGGCGTGAGCTTAGGCTCGGGGGTCGCGCAAGGAGGGTCGTGCTGGCTTTCTGGAGGGGGGGGGGGTCGCGTTGTCTTATGGTTGATCGGGTTCCCATCTTGTTCTGTGAATATCTTGAGCTCCGGAATTCTGATTGAGGTGATTCAAAAGCCATTTTTCTTATATTTGAATGATCTTCAATATGAAACCCATGATTCCCACTTTGTACATATATCATATGGCCTATGTTGAGCTTGTTTAGGGTAGACCTCAACCTTCATCTCAAAAAATGCTTCACAAATCAACCTCCAAACCTCTTAGATACTCCTCATCCATACTTGTCCATCCACTTAGCTTAAAGTTCTATTTGGATTTATATAATTGTTGATTTTAGATCTTCTAAGATTCTCATTTCATGCATAAAAGTTCACAATTTCTCATAGCTTGATATTTCTTTGATTATATCATGCCTCTTTCTCTTGTTCAAGTAAGATAGAAGAGCAGCATACTCACACTGACATTTAGGGATGAAGAGTATGTACCTGACTCATTGGAAAAATTGCAAAAGGATATGAATCCTTCCTCCTTTCCAAACGTATGCTCCAAGTGTTCTTCTTTGTATTACCGAAAATTCCTCCTTGGTTCTTCAAGGATGTAGGTTCCTTACTTTAATGGAAGGGAGCTGATTTGAAGGTATGTAATGGGGTTAAGTGTGTGGAAGAGACACACTAAAGTTCCACTCAAAATGCTCCTAGAAATACTACAAGTTTTCAGCCTTGAAAGAAGAGAGGAAGAAGATGAAGATGAAGAAGTGTCTTTGGTGTAACTTCCAAAGTTCCGAGAGGTGTGTTGAGTCCGACCTCTCCTAATCTATTTATAGATGATGAGAGGTGGTTAAGGAGTAGAAGAGTCCTTTTAGGGCCAGAATGATCTAGTACATTAGGGCTTATGACTACACTTCCCCTTAGATCACATCAAGACCACATGATCAAGATAACCACCCTCCTTAGCGAAATGATGCCTCTCAAAGTGGAACATCTTCGCCATTTGGGGAAGCCCTTGGGTGGTTATTGGTAGGTAACCACCAAGGGAGTTTCCCCTTGTGCCAAGGTACATACACCTTGCACCTATGATGCCCCATTTTACCAAAATACCCTTATTTTGTGCAAAGAGGTGCCAATGGGTGTTATCATTCATGAAACAAGATGAAATATCACAAAGATATTCTAAATGGTCACTACAAACATGATTGAGCTCCCTTAAGCTCCTTTCACATCACCTTAAGATGAAAGTCACTTATTCATCAAGACTAGCTCACTTAAGCTGAAGTTAGCTACTTCTAGCTAACTTGAACTAGAGTTAGTTACTTCTGAACTAACTTGAGCTAGTACTAGCTACTTTTAGCTAGTGTGAGCTAATGTTAGCTACTTCTAGCTAACATGAGCTTGGGTTAGCTACTTCTAGCTAACTTGAGCTGGAGTGTAGCTGAGTATAGCTATTCCTAGCTATAGTGAACTGACAATGAGCTGGATTTAGCTACTTCTAGCTAAGTTGAGCTGGTGTCAAGCTACTCCCAGCTCCTGTGAGCTGGACTGAGCTGTCATGAGCTAACTTGAGCTAAGTCTAGCTACTTCTAGCTAGAGTTGAGCTAAGGGGAGCTACTTTAAGCTACCCTTGAGCTATCATGAGCTGAGTTTAGCTACTTCTAGCTAAACTAAGCTGAGATGAGCTGAGGGAAACAACTTCTAGTTACCCTCAAGCTATGGTGAGCTAAGCCCAGCTACTTCTAGATGAGATGAGCCTAAGTGAGCTACATATAGCTTCTTATGGGGTTAAATTTAGCTCCATGAGCTCAAGTACTATCTCAAAAGCTCTTGGTGCGCCAAGAATTCCAAAAATGTGCACATTCAAGTGCACAAGAAGTTGCAAATTAAGGATGAGCTTCAAGAGATGCTCTCAAGGTGTGCTCATGGTACGCACAAGTTGTGCTCAATGTTTCATGTGCTCGTCCATTGCTCAGACTGTGTATAAACCTTCACCCTTGCTCTTCCGCCCCTTAACCAAAAATTAGTGGAAGACTCCACCCTTGCTCATTATACATTTTGAGCACTCGATTTTCATGCACCAAGCTCCATTTCCCTCCTCACACCTGCACCTAAAAAAGATCAACATAACAAGTAAAGTGCCTCTAGCCACAAGTGAAAATGCTCAAAAAGTGAAGTATTTAACGTAAAGCACCTTGGAAATGTGTATTTTTTGATGTCCTAGATGTACCCAAGACGGGGATGAATTAGATTTGATCCAAAAAAAACATATGCTAGTTTGAAAATAAAACATTTTCAAAAATGGTCAACTCATTGATGAAAATAGAGTTTTAAAACCACTTGTAAAGTGAAGGTACCAATGTATTGATGAGACAACAATAACCAAAACAAGTGTAAAGTAAACAGATTTATAGAGGTTAGGTCCACTTGACCTACGTCCTCTCTCCAAGTTCTACTTGAGATTTTAATCCACTATTACTGATGCCTGACACACAAGACTAGGTGCCTGACTAACAAGACTTTACACTTGCCTGGCTGACAGGACTTTCAAATGCCTGACACACAGGCCTTTACAAATGCTTGACACACATGACTTTACAAAGATGCCTGACTAACAAGACTTGAAAAACAAATAGTTATACCAATGATCAATATGTTGATAGGAACAATCCATCAACCTTCCACTACCTTGGGAAAATAAACCACTTAATGTTGAAGAATAGATCTTGCAACACTAAATCATGAGTTGATATCTTAAAGCCCAAGAAAAAAACCTTTGTGAAATATGACTTTGAAAAATAGAAAGCCTTTTCTAAAATCACTTTGAAAATGAAGCAAAGCTTTGAGTATGGATAAAATCCTTGTAGAATGAAGCATTATTGTCCTGTGAGTATGATCTAAAAGTGTTTAACCAGAGTAGGATTGATGTTTTTTGTCTATCTGACTGCTCTATTTATTTTTTATACAATCTTTGTCTTAAAATAATGCTTCTTCTCTTTATATAGGGTCCGGTTTGCTTCATGAGTATGAGGACTGTCTTGATTGATTTTACGGTCATTGAGAATTAAATCTTAAAATATATGACCATTTATAATGGTTCCGTGCCGTTGGAGAAGCTTCTATAGCTGTTTGAATAATTTGAACATTTCTGATCTTAACCATCAACGCATTGATGAAGATTGGCTTCAGAAACTTTGATGATTTCTCCATGCTCATTCAATCATTTCTTATGTTTAATGACTTGGGAACTTCCCAAACTTCATGTTCTTGTAATTATAAGGATGGTGTTGATTTCCATAATGATGTGACCTTGATAGTGTGATGTTTTCTACTGAGCAATTTACCATCAATGGTTCTATGGATTTCTTTCCTTTTCTAGTCTTCTTCAACCTTTGTCCTTTGGAAAACATGTTAATCCTTTATGGAAACTTTTGGTTCGAATGTCCTCACCAATCTTCTTGATTTCCTTCATCATTTCCTACGAATGTGGCTAAGCAACAAGTCCACATTAATCAAATTGAATAATTTAAATGCATATAATTTGAAACACCGTGTAATAAGCAAACTACATTAAGCTTCTTGTTCTTTTTGAATTATTTCAATTAAGTTCAACACTTTTAATTTTTCAAAATTGAGTGATAAAACTTTAAGTCCTTTATCTTTTCAAAACTTTGCAGTGAAGCATTCATGTTTTGAAATCATAAAAACTACAGACTAAAAAATCTCACCCTTTTTATGAGATAACCCACTGCAAGAAGTTTTTATAAAGGCTTGAAAGAATTTGAGGTGAACTCCCCAAGAGGAATCTCCCCATTTGTAAAATAGTTTTGAAACTGGAGACTTATATACAAAAGATCAAAAGATCAAGATCCCCCTTACTTCTTGAATATGTTCTCCTCTTTTTTGTCGTAATAAAAAATACTTTAAAGGTATGGAGTACAAGTTCGCATCAGTAACTGAGAATATAAGTATAGCCCATCACCCATGAACGCGTTGATGATGACTATATTATATTGATAAAAGATTGTTGTCTTTAATAAAATTAAGAACTTTAGAGAAATCATGTTGAAACGAGACTGGGTTATGTCCCATGTAGAACAGATAAACATGGATCATTGCATAATATGGAAGTTATCAATTCATTCAGGAAAGAAGTATATCAGTTTAAGGCATATAAGTAGTTGACAGAAAACCTCATTAACGTGTTGATGAACGAGTAGAGATATATATAACCAAGAAATAAGAAAGCTGAATCATCAGAAAATTGTTTGTGCTTCCCAAACACTGAAAATAAAACAAAATTAAGAAAAACATCCCAAAACTGATTGTCTAAATATGAAAAGTGCAAAGATATATGATCAAGATGATGCATATGCGCTTTGAGAGGGAGTATATTCAACTTGATCAGTCTCTATTGCCTCGGAGTCCATTAAGTCTTCGTTATGTGGTTTAGGCTCTAGATCTGGTCTTCTTCTCTCAACTAAGGCAATGGTTGATTAAAGTGTAGTTGTGTGCTTGTGTGGGACTATCACCCAAACTCCATCAACCAGATGGAAACCACCCTTCTTCACCCTTTCCTATGTTAGGAATGGTCCATAACCAAACTCTACAGGTTTGTCTGCTCTTGTGGGAATTTTGGCCAGCTCTGGAATCAAAGCCAAGTATAGAAGTTCCTTTCTATTTTTCTTAGCTGCAACAGTTGTCTCCATGTGTTCATAAATTCTCTTAGAAAAGTAAACATTCATCCCATGTATGATCTTATACATGAAGGAAAGGTCTCTCCAAGTAACATATTGTGTGCCTTTCTTTGGAAACATATCCTTGTGATTATCCACTAGAGGACTCTGTGACTGAGCTCTGTGAACAACTCTAGTAAATATTAACCCCTCAGAGGTAGATTCTATTGTGCTAGATCTGGGAAGAAGAAGTTGTAGGCCTTATTTGGTATGAAGTTATCTTGCTCTTCTTCTTCAGACCTTGTAACACCAAGAACTGCAGATATCTAAGCTTTTCTAATTAGAACTACTCTGCCATTGACACTATATGTCACTATTGTGACACTTCTATTGTCATCTATGTCTAACTCCAAATTCACATAAAATTCCTCAACAAAATGAGGATATCCAGTGACTCCAACACCTAAGAAATAAAAAACATGGTACTACTCTAGCCAATCAACCAAATCTTCTAGGCCTAGAGTAAGCAGCTCTTCTCTATTAACGTGTTAATAGACTGATCCAAATATAGAAGGGTAATAGTTACCTCTTTTCTTGGTGTTGGGCCAACTCTAAGCTTTGAACGCATGGAGAGGATTTCTTATTGGCTTTTAAATCCTCTGGAATTGCTTTACCCTTACCACTTTCTACAACTGAGTATTTTTTTTTGTTTTTGCATCTGATGTCTTTGCCTTCTCTGACTTCTTATCCTCAACCTCCTTATTCTTTAATCTCATTCTATTCTTTCTTCTCAATGATATTTGACCCAGAGTCTCAACCTCAAAGGAACTTGTGGCTGAAATAGGAGAGAGGTTTACCATCTTCTTGCCATGCGCTTTCTTCTTGGAGGATTTCTGGGGAGTCTACTCAGCCACTTGTTCACCAGTTTTATTGACCAAGGAGTTCAGAAGGTCCATTGAATCTCCTTCAGAGATTCTTTTCTTGAGAAGGAGTTGCTTGCTTCTTAAGTTGGGACCTTGTCCTTTTTCTAGATGGAGTTGAAGTGACTGGTCTCTTAACAAGAGAGGCAGAGGAAAGCACTTTAACATCTAGTTGTGTTGTGTCTATCATAGGAGTTTCTTGAGGAGTTATCAAGAAAGAGTTCAATAGATCCTTAAACTGATTGTGCCCCTGAGAAGATTTTGGTGCATCTTGCATCACTAGAGCATCCGGTAGGACCTCTTTGTCAAAAAGTTTCTCTTGGGAAGGAGATTTTTTAGCAATAGAATTCTCTAGAATAGAAGGATAGTGTTCCTTGATTGCATCTAGCCTATAAGTTTGAGCAGCATCAGCAACACGCACTTCTAGAGAGTTTTCTTTTTGTTACCTTAGTTCTAAAGTTTGATTTTGACCTTCTGGAGGATATGGAGATAACACATTTAGTGGCTCTACATCATCACCTTCACTTGGAGGAGAAACAAACACACTCTTCACCATTGTTAGAGGCTCGACTGAGTTTGCTTTAGGTTTAGGTTTAGGTTTTGGTTGGAGTCTCGAAGAAAAAGGGAATGCTAGAGTGAGTGTTGATCTAGAATGAATTACCCTTTCACCCCTTTTTAAAATTATTTGTACTTTCCATTTAATACACACAAACCACTATGGATAACACATATTGTATAATTATGAAATTAATTTTCAAAATTCACAATTGTAGAATCCTTTTATGCAAAAGATGAATAAGAAAACTTACCTACTCAAACCTTTTGTCAAGGTTGTTTATCACTTAATCCTTTGTCCTTCTTTATTTATAATCTTCATAAAAAGTGTTTCAAGATTAAACTCTATCCTTGCATCCTTCAAAATTTTCAAATTTCTTTTTGAACAAAGAATGTCTTCTTTCATCAAT
>JBBYHH010667373.1:0-10304 GCA_038382905.1 Daphne laureola
TCTAAGTTTTCTAAATATTTTTTTTTTAAATTTTCTTATATTGTTTATCTTTATTAAAAATTGAGGCAAACATTGAATTTTGAAACAACACAGTCAAATGATATATTTTTGAGCGGACGAAGAAAATATTAGATTGATCCAAGTTTTCGTTGAAAGATGAAGAGGTAGTAACAACATGAATCTAGGTAGAGAGATGGTCAATTTATAAACTTAGAAAAAATTAAGAGTTAATTTGTTAATTTTTAAAAGTTTGGGATCAAATTAATTATTAGAACATTATTTTTTAACGGAATATTACAAACATGATGGAATATTCCACCTACTAACGGAGTGAGTGGTAAAATCACCCCAAAATAAACTTTAGTGGCAAACGTCCTCCCACCTGAAAATATTAATGATAAAAAAATACTTAAAAATCATTGAGTGACAAAATCGAGCCACTCAATATATATGAGTGGCAAATCCAACCATCTACTTTAAATGTATTTGGAATGAGAAAGTTAGAATTTTTTTTTTTATAGAAAAGTTGCTGTTGAACTGAGCCTGAGAATATGAACAAATTTAAAAGACGTAATTGAATAAAAGATAAAACGAATTTAGTTTATTAATTTAAAAATTAAGAGGTTAAAAAATAAACTGACTATAACATTAAGGATTGTTTGCTTTAGTCAATTTGTGAACGTAAAATGATACTCCCTCCGTCTATTAAAAATCGATTTAACACTTCATCTAGTGGTCAATATTTTTTCAAGTCTTCGATATCCCTAATTTCCTATTCTATTTGTATCAAAAAAAAAAAAAAAGATCAATTTCATTTTATTATTTTAAAATTCAATATTTGGTTTAAATTTTAATAAAGATAAATAGTTTTAAAAAATTCAGAAAAATATATCTAGAAAATTTAGATGTTAAATTATGATATACATATGAAATATTTAATTTTCAATATCTAAATATTTATAAAAAAAAATTATATATTAAATACTACGAAACTGTCAAAATAAATGAATCATTTTTTTTGTGGACGGAGCGAGTATAATAAGGCCTACACTAATGTATTTAATATTCATGCATCCTCTTTTTTTTTTTTTTTTTGAGTTTTACAGAAAATGATAGAAGCCATAAACTAACCAAACACGGAAGGATAAAGCAACAAATTAATGACAAACCATAACCTAAATAATCAGCTGAACAACATAGAGTAGCAGCAGATGACGACCATCCAAGCATAGTGAACAACCTTCGAAAATACACATTGAGATGGTTGAAAAAGCACATAAAAATGCACGTCGAAGTAATATAAATCCACGATCTCGTGCAAGACGCACCCAAATAGCTCCCATGGAGCTAAAAGCCGTCTCACCGAAGGGGCCACAAAGCCACAAGTAAACAACCACCGACCAGTGGCGGATCCATGATTTTTCAAAAGGGATTTGTTTATATATTTCAATGTATATTATTTTCTGTCTCTGAATTTTTTTGCAACATTTTAGTTTAGTATGAGGAATAAAGTTAGAAAATTTTGGCTTTTCACTTCCTAATTCTACCATTTTTTTTATATGGTACGATATTGTTGTACCTATAAATCAAGGAACAAACAATACTAAAATTAACTACAAAATGAATAATTCAAGAAAAATTTCACACAGCTAGAAATTTGAAGAGAGAAAATATATCTAAAAACTAAAAAAAAATCAACATTGACTATATTTTGGTATTTTTTATTCGTCGGTTAGTGTTATAAAATAGGGTAACTTACAAAACCCTCCCTGAGGTTAGGTGAAACCTCCAGTTTTCCTCATCGGTTTTGAGAAACCTGCAGAAACCCCGCTAAGGTATTGTAAAACCTTCAACTACTCCCCTCAATAGTTAATCCAGTTACATTTTCTATTAAATTTATGGAGAAATTTTTTATTTACATCTCAAATATTAGAGTAAAATTGTTAGGGTTAAAACATTTATAATGTAATTAGGTGATTTCTCCGTGAATTTAACGAAAAATTAAATTAAATTAACTACTGATGGGGGTAGTTGAAGGTTTTACAGTACCTTAAGGGATTCTGAAAATTTCTTAAAACCGAAGGAAAAAATTGAATATTTCACCTAACCTCAGGAGGATTTTTGTAAGTTACCCAAAAAAATATATAAACGGTAGGGGTCCATAGGAGTCACGATCATGTGCGTTTGCCGCCAGTCACCGCACCTGCTAGCTCCAGCAAGACGACCTCATGAGTTATCCCACCAAACACATTAGACAAATTAGTAATAATTGTATACTATCATTGAGAAAATTTCAGACATTTTTCAGCCCTAAATCTTATATGAATACAACACAACACTTAAAGAGTCCTCACATTAGACAAATCATAAATATTTTCAGACCATCACCATGAAAGTTTCAGACACTTTTTATATACAATTCTCAACAAAACACAACACATTTTCAGAAAGAGCAAAAACCAGACAAATAAGAAAAAAAATTAGACCATCACTCTCGAAATTTCAAACAATCTTTTGCAGGCAAGCCTCTTACAAACATAACACATAATAAAAGAACCTAAAATATCAGACAAAACATAAATAAACTCAAACTAACACTATGAAAATTTCAGCAATAATTACATATAAATCTATTACAATCATACAACCCATTTCACACAAAAAAGTACAAACATCAGACAAATAAAAAATAATCTCATACTATTATCATGGAAAATCATACAATCTTTGTAGGTAAATTTCATACAGATATAGCACATCACAAAAAGTCTAAAATTTTAGACAAAATGAACAAATATCAGACATATTTTTGTATTTTTTTTTAATTTAAGAAATGAAAAAAAAAAAAAAAAAAAAACTGGGCGCACCTCTGGTTTGGTGGTGTCGCCAGAATGCTTCGTCGCCGAAATTACCGATATCGATGATGGAATTTGCTTCCAACATTACTAGACAACAACAACTAATTTTCAGACATTGATCTATTTCCTAATTTTAATAGACATTGAGCAAGAAAAAAAAATTAAACCTTCAAAAGCGTAATCATCTCTGTCCAAAACTAAGCCAACCACGAAAGTGACAACTAATGCTTCAACCGACGCCGATTCCACAACACCAAACCAAACCATACAAAATCCCCCCACCGCCCAAAAAACCCCACACAATCGCACCTCCAAACATAGGAAAGGATGAACAAACCCTGACCAGACCGCGATGACTAGAAATCGAGGAGGAGACAACAATGTCTGAAAAGCGATGTTGTCTAACGCCGGAAACTGGATAGCTTATGTCGCCGGAAAAGAGTGGGCTCCTCATTCATGCAAATAAAATTCACAATTTTCCCAAAAATTAAAACAATAAAAAATAAAACCTACGTCCAAAAGCGCCGACGACCACCGTTTCTTCAACATGCCGGATTGCACGACGACCAACCCAACCCAGTGGGAAACGATGTCGAACCACCGCACAAAAAAACCCAATGATCTGTTGAAACCATCTCGGATTATATCAAACAACTTCTTATCAATATCAGACTACCCAACCCCCCGAGCTACAATGAATACTTCTATTGCTTTGCCCATAGACATTATATCTACTACATCAGATATTCAAAAAAAACAATACAGACAAGAAATAAACCTGAAGCCCATAATATATAAAACATGTAATGCAACTTCTTATCAATATTAGACTATCTAATTATGTTTGGAGTCCTCCAGAACTCATCTCAGATCAGATATTGTATACTTTACTGCAAACACACACTTTACATTACACATTAACCTTCATCAGACATTATTACAAAAAAAAAATCAGACAAATTTGAAAAGTGCTTTTGATGATAAAGCATCACTTTCTGGCTAACCTATTTGGACTAATATTTAAATATCTATACAAACCATCAATATTATCATACAATCACCTACAAAAACAGCTGATGGTAAAAATTAATAATACTGATCAAACCAATCATACAACACTATACAGAAATCATTAATATTAGACTTTATTATCAAATAGTTCCCTAAATTATGTTAATTCGCGCATTTTAATTCCTGAATTATAAAATGTGTCAACTCAGTCCCTAAATTATGTAAGTTCAAGCATTTTAGTCCTTTAACTAGATAACTCGCTCACTGAAACTCTAACGGTGTTAGTTTTTTTACAGATGAGTGACATATTTGTAGGAATTTAAAGCATTTTATTATATAGTTAATAGACTTTGGGTATACATTAGAAAGAATTATGATTATAATAGTCATTTTCTCTAAGGTAAACTAATATTAATACAGTTAAAGAGGTAAAGTGCTTGACAATGCATAGTTAAGGGATTGACACGTTTTATAATTCAGAGACTAAAATAATTGAGTCAACATAATTTAAGGGATTATTTTATAATAAAACCTTAATATTATGAGACTATCATAACATAAACCATCAGACATAAAAATTCAAAGATTACATAAAGAGTAGTCAAACACTAGACAAATACTACTGCAACTTTATACAAATATTAACTACATATTAGACTAAACACTTATGTTAAGACAAAATTTTATCAAACAGTACAAAAAAATTGTTTTCCACACTAGCAGAGAAAATCTAAACAAATGTTAGACAACATTTCATCCCACCTCTCTTACTCTCCATCTCTTTTCAAAATTTCTACTCTGGTCAACTCAAATCTCATAATCAATACGAATGTATGAAGTTGCTCTTTTTTTTTTTGATAAAAAGTCTGAAGTTGCTTATTTAAATTGTAAACTACTAAAAAAAAATAGAACAAGACACATAGTATTAGACCTTCAAAGAAACAAAGCGGCATCACGTGACGTCTACCGACTACGACGCCGACCGCCGGAAATTATGAGATGAGAGTCAGAAGCCTCCGCGAATGCCAGACCTCCACACAAGGGAAAGAGGGCTTCCCATCACCGCGTTTATCGTCGTCTAAAATCGCCCGTTGCCACCACGGAAGCCAGACCTTCAGAGGTCGGCGCACAGACCTCCGGCGAACACGAACAGGGGAAAGGGGGAGGAAAGGGAAAGAAGACGAACCGAAAAGTCTGATATTTTTAATAAATAAATAAAAAAAGACTTTTTTGTTTGAAATGGGGGAGCACACCCTATATAATATATAGATATAAAAGCCAAACGACACTTACATGCATATTCAGACGCTTTACAAAAATAGCAAACTTGAATAAAGATGAAAGTACTAAAGCTCAAAATTATCTAGTTGCAAATTTACATAAGTCTAACAAAAGTCTGTGTTAGAAACTATGTGCAAAGGATTTGCTACTGAAGCAAATATATCAAGTAGTTGGGAATTGCCTGTGCTGAAGCATATATCCAAGCATGTGATCTGATGCTGATTGGAAAAAACTGAGGCTTCTGATGGAGCCTGGAGCTGATGCAGAAGAGGGCAAGATATCCAAGACAGAAGCTGCTAGTGATGCAATAGATTAATTCTGGACCTGTACTCTGCTTCTAATCATCCGAGGAGCTTGAGCTGGTCTGAGGCCTGGATGATGACTGATGGAGAGCAGAACATAACAGCCAAGTGGGCTGGAGCTGAACTCTGCTGCTGCTGCACTTCGATATCTGAGGTAGAAGAGGTGATCAAAAAATTTCTGCCAAGATAACTTTGTTTCTTTCCTGAACCAAGTGAACTACACTCTCAGTTACTTGTTTGATACTGCTCCTCCTCTTCTGGAACATATGAAAGTTCCTCTCTTGCCAAACTGAATATATTAAAGCTGCAAACAAAGCTCTTCTCAATTTTTCTTTTTCTGACTTACCTATGGTTATTAGGTTAAGCCAGTTACTGAGGAGGTCCCCCGTTAGGGGAGGGTGAGATAGCTTAACCAATTTCAGCCCCTCTATCAAGACCTTGCTAGAAAAACCACACTTAAAGAATAGATGCTTAGAGTCCTCTGAAGTTTCGGAGCACAGGACACAAGTCATGTCCACACTTTCTTTCCATAAGGCAACTTTATCACAAGTATTCAATCCATTCATGGAATAGAGCCAGAAGATTAGAGATGTTCTTGGACTATGAAAAGCCTCAAAATCGATAGTGCCCTACGAGGAGCACGCGACCGGAAATAAGCAGTGCAAAGATTGGCGAGGCAACACGCCTTGGAATGTAAGGAACATTGCTTGAAGAAGAAGTGATGAAACCGCCGATGTCGAACGCCTGAACCAGTTGCGACGCAAACTAGAGAAAGAAAACCTACGAGAGCCCATCTTGAATTTTTTTTTTTTTTTATAGAAATAAACAGTTGTAGAAACTAAAAAAATCTATTTCATTTACATATAAATTATTTGAGTGGAAAAAAAATCCACTAAATTGCAAATGAAGTAAATTCCTTGAGGGGTCGTGTAAAAACAATTCATGTCCTATTCTGATCCTATTTTAGTCTTATTTTATGGTTCATTATTCTATTTTAGTCATTTTCGTCTACTTTAAACTTTTGACGGATGTAACTACAATTACCTTTTTGCCCTTGCAAAAAACTGTACTTTAGTTCTTAACGTACATTTCCTCATACTTTTTACCCTCAAAGTTTAAATCATATCAATAAAGTCCTCAGGTTTCTCTCATCCGCATGCTTACTCTTCAGTAACTCTTTCTACTGCTCTGCCACTTGTTCCGTCCTCTCCGGCCACGTTCCTCATCTTCATTCTGAAACCTCCGATCTCTGTCTCGCCCTACTTCTTCCCTTTCCCTACTATCGTTCTCCAACCACCACCGAATCTTAGGCATCCTCACCAGCCGCTCCAAGCTAATCTCATCAAACCATTAAAACTCCAGATTTAGTGTTTCAATCTGAACTTTTGTTTCCAAAATTTTCTCACTCATCAAACCTTTGAAACCAAGAAATAAACAAGGAACAAGAAAACAAAAATCTGAACTAGTATCATCAAATCGATCAAACCAATTGTTTCGATCTTAATTTTTTGTTTCCACTTTTTCTTGCTCGATTCATTCCCAATCATCTTCAAAAAATGAAATCTTGTCATTCTCAACCAAACAAGGTTATCCTCAAAAATGAAATCTTGCCATTCCCGTCGAGAGTAGATCGACCGTCATTGATAGTGTTGACCGAGCGGTTGCAGACTTCAAACGCAACGATTGAAATAGAGCTGAAACAAGTAAATCAAAACATGAGCAACCCCGATAAGAAAATCAAATCAAAATCATAATCGGAAGGAAGAAGGTCAGGTAGTATGGTACGAGGGATCGAGATTCAGGTACAGTGGAGATGAAGGACATCCTTCATCTCTTCATTTCCGGTGAAGTTTGTGGGTTTCTTTATCGAAAAAGAACCATTCAACCCAAAATTGAGACTGCTTTGTTCCTGATTTATGCTCACCTTTCGCTAATTGACCAACCCACTTTCGCTAATTGACCAACCCAAACAGTGGCATTGATAGGGTTTTTTGCACTCCCTTGAATTTTGAGGTTAAAAGTTTCGGAAAAATATAAATTAAAGATTAAAGTGAAAATTTTGAAAGGGTAAAAATATAATTTTATTAGACCCGTTAAAAATAAAAGGGAAAGTAGACGAAAATAACTAAAATGAAACACTGAATCATAAAATAAGATTAAAATAGGATAAAATTTTAAAATAGGACCAGAATAGAATATGAATTACTTTTATAGAATCCCTGAAGAATTATGTGTATTTTCTTTGATTTTATAAGTGTGATAATGTTATTTTCTTGTTTCTGGACCTTTCAATATTTAATTTATGAATTTACATTAAAAATTTGAAAACTAGAATTACATTGTTTATGTGCAATTATCCGCACTTTGTGTGAATGCAATTAGTGGGA
The DNA here is from genome assembly GCA_038382905.1 of Daphne laureola. Lineage (NCBI taxonomy): Eukaryota > Viridiplantae > Streptophyta > Magnoliopsida > Malvales > Thymelaeaceae > Daphne > Daphne laureola. The sequence goes on from JBBYHH010667373.1 coordinate 7,840, forward strand.
TGGAAAATACCCACTAACTTAATCATCAATTCGTATTAGTACTACTGATATCCATGGATCGTAGATGGAAAATAGTTCACGATAGATAATCACATCTGCATGTATCATCTCCACTAATATTCCTAGCTGCTGTCCTGCGAGAGACTGACCTGAGACTTGAGAGGAATGCAAGATGAGTTATGAGAGAGTTGCTCAGTTGCCAGTGAATGTGGATGTCAAAAAGGCAAAAAGAATAATCTTAGTGCAAGTTCACAGTCGAGTTGGTTTAAAAAACAGACTAAAGTGCAGAAACAGGTCCAACTCCAACAAGCAAATGCTTGAACTGTAATGCCAGGAAGAAGAGCAACACAAACAGGAGTAAAAAGCCAGCACCAGTTCATGACACAGGAGCAAACATGTCTGTGATTATCAAGAACAAATGTAGCACAAGCTTCTTTCAACAATAATCTTAGTGCAAGTTCACATCTAACAGGCTCAATGTACAGCTCATGACTTCTTAGTAAGATGGCGGTTTGGTGCAAACCAATGTTACTTGAGCTGTGAACAATTACCTATTTCTATCAACTTGACATAAATACTGTCCACAACAAATGACTCTTACCTATTATGCATGTGAACAATATCAGCAACAATACAGACATTCAGCAATGGGTCACAGCAAAGGGCTATTCTGCTTTGAATTCAAATACATGACAGAGAAGCTGAAGCCTACACTAAACTCTATACCTGTTGTAAGCAGCACAGATCTGTTGTAGACTTGTAGTTAACCTTCAACCAAATTACAAACTCATGTGAAGTTCTGCACACTGAATTTTGCCAGCAGGCATGCTTCATAGTATATTTTCTTTGAATGTCAACACAGCTCCACCAGCACTGGAAAACTCGGATCCATGGCTCAAGCTGCTAACAGTTTAACGTACCAAGTGATTCGTCGCTCCCATTTCAAAGCAGCCAACTTACACTAGCTTAACTGGATAAATATGATCTGTGATGAATCAGCCATTAGCCAGTGAAAACCTAGATTATCATGGCACCCAAACTACAGAATGCAAGCATGTTATTGAATAGAAATTGCCCCAGAAGAATGTGATGTCTCCCAAACCTCAATTCCTTCAGCATTTTCTCTGCTGACAAACAATCTCTGCCCACCTGCTTCCATCATCTTAATCACTCCTCTCTCTGCATCTTCCACTTTATCCACATAATTTCTCCTGTAAGAATTCATCTCCACCTCCTCACAACTCTGATTTTGACTACCTCTATCATCAGGCTTTGACCAGACCTCCAACTCACCATCTCTCGCCACAAAAACCTGCCCTTTATAGCAGTGAATTACAGTGTTGGTGGTACTAGAAGAAGGGTTTACCAGAGCTGGGTTTTTATCTTTCATGTATACCCAAGGGTCCTCTTTCAAGCTACGCAAATCTGCCATGGCTAAATCGCCGGACTTCGAACAGATCTTGAAAAGAGTCAAATCTTCCACATCAACGTCCACATCTGCGAATGAGTCTCCGAATCTGCTGCTTCTTCCTGAACCTGGCTCGTTCGTCTCCCAAACTACTTCCCCGCTCCGAGCGTCCCAAATCCGGATGTAACCCGAATAACCGAAAGCTCCACAGGTGATGCTGCTCCCGAACAGCAACTTCATCTCCGGTATCCATTTCAGCTTACCGGCGACGCCATTCTTCGCAGCGCTGCCGGATTGCCTGCAGAGCTCAGATGAGATCTTGAGCGTCGCTTTGTCGACAGTGAGTATGCAATTCACTCGGTGTGGACAACAGAATGAAGCGAAGATGGAATCGTCTGAATCAGCTATCGCGGAGACTTGCGCTTTGTAAATCCGTGGATCACTTGGGTCGGACCAGTGAACTGTTCCGACGTGACGGCCTCCGGAGAGATCGTAGAAATGGAGCCCCGCGAAGGCTTCGGATCCGATGGCGGCGATATCTGGCCACACTCGAGAAACGGAATTGATCTCATCTATGTGAGTTCGAACGGTAGCTGAGTAGGTCAGGTAAGAATCGTATACAGAAACCTGGCCGCCATGGGAGATCCAAACAGAACCGTCGTCGCCGGCGGAAAAGCAGGAGGTAAAAGAGTCAGCGGCAGGCCTGACGGTGGCGACAACGGAGGCGTCGATTCCTTGAAGAGGAGGAGGAGACGCTGCGGAGCGGAGGCGAGGCTCGATACCGTAGTATTGAGCCTCCTCAGCGAGTTCTTGAAGGGAAAACCGGCTGAGGGCGGTGGATGGGAGCCTATTGGACCGGAGGACGGAGAGAAGGATGGAGAAGATGTCAGGATCGCGATCGATGAAGATCGGGTGAGAATTGGGACGGGAGGAGAGGGCGGCCAGAAGGGAGTCCGGGCCGCCGGATTGGAGAGTGGATGCAGTGGTCTCGAAGAGTCTACCGCCGACGTTGAGCTTGAACCGCTGGTAGTCAGGGATAAGGTTTTGGTCCGCCATG
>JBBYHH010667484.1:0-10304 GCA_038382905.1 Daphne laureola
TTTGGGAACCGAAACTCTGATGGACTCCGTTCTGACGTCACCAGCCACAACAAAGAGTAAATCCGCTTCCGCACAAGAGATCACGACGGACGGTGGTGACACAAAAGCACTAAGCCTACTATCATCACACACACAACACCACTTATCTCATTTCCAAACCTACCCAAATCCTTGTTAGAATTTATCTTGGTTGCTCATTCAGCATCAATATACTGCTCCTCTTCCGCCATCATGCTCCTTGTTGTAGCTCCACCATTTTGCTCAGCAATGAGACTTTTCAAAAACCCATTCTCCCTTTTTAGACTAAAATTCTTAGCATACAGCATCTTAACAGCCCTTTCCTTCTCCTCATCGCTTTGCTTAGGATCGATCCATGCAAAGAACTTACAAGTTTTCCCTAATCATAAAAAAGCTTCTACATTAACACCATTAAGGTGAATTTCCAGCAACAAAGCCATCAAGACAAAACCATAGTGAAAAAAATAGAACATACCGATTGGTGAGCACAATTGTAAAATCTTCGTGCAAGGTTTTTCCAGGTCCTCGAAGTCCACATTCTTGCACGTTCATTGCAGAAGCATAACACAAAATCACCATGCCTTCTGTTGCTCAAAGTCGATGTGCTCGTTGAAATAGGATACATGTTGTTGCTGCTGGACTCGCCAATCGATTGACTAGGATTACCAAATCGAACGTCCCTAGACATGTCTCTCTTTGATCTCAACAGCTGAAGTCAATTGCACCCCTAATTTTATCACACCAATTTTGATCAATTGATTCGGGAGGGACGAACCCTAACCCCTAAAAACTCAAATCGGACGTTTTCCCCAAATCCACATCTCTGAGATGAGAATAAGCCAACTTGCATGAGGTCTTCAAAACTTTCGACCACATCAACAAAAGTCACGGAATATTCTTGGCATATACCATTAACTTAACGGTAATGGCTTAATTGGTACATTTTAATTAGTTGAGTGGTTTAATCGGCTGTTTAGATAGTTCAATGGTCATTTCATGATAAAATAGAAAGTTGGATGATTTATTCGTGCTTTTTCCCAAAAATCTAATATCATGATATCATGCCGAAAGACAAGAGCCCTTTTTATTGAATCTTTTATAGTTTGTACGTCGTTTTCTTACACAAACGACAAGGTATACTTAAAACTTTTTTAAGGAAAGACGGCGGTGCCTCCTTATTTTATTTCTAAACTTGCCCAATGGCACTTACGTCACAGGAACACGAGCTGACGTATATTTAACGTTTACATTAACGACAACTTGTAGATTGCATAAACCCCTCTCACAATATATAGGGAAAACAATACACGAGCTTGCAAGTAACGCATAAAATAAAATTGTCAACGAAGTTGAGAGAAATTAATCTCCTGAATCTTCAGGATTATAGGTAGTATCAACGGTTTTCGCTTTTACAAGCATAAGTAATGCGGATATAAACATCGAATTCGGATAACCTGCTCCCATATTTTTAGTTTCTCTTCTATATTCTCTACTATAATTAATTAACAAAATTAATTATTGTGTTAGAATTTTAACAGAACTTCAAAAACATTTTGATGGACACTCAACTATATATTCTTTATCATAAAGTGAAATGCTTGTAATACTCTCTTAGATAGTTATTTGAATATTTTTTCATTGAAAATTTCTCAGATGACATTTTTTGTGGAAGAAATATATATGTCTAAAGACTAAAATATTCAATCAACTTGATTTTGGGTCCACAAGAGTGCAAATGTATGGTAAGATTTTGATCAGAGAAATCGTGAAAGTGATTGTCCAAGAAATTGTTCCTAGCATTTCTCTATGTAAGACATATAACTACATTAATAAGGAGTATAATTAGATACATGAAATTACACGGAAGAACCACAGTGCTAGTATTTTTGCACAAAAAAGGTGACATACATAAAAATGTAGACCAAAAGCGCTTATTTTAGAAACAAATTGAATGTTAATAAAGTCAACACAGGTGACCCTAAAAAAGCACGCAAGTGAACCCAAGAGAATCTGCATGGATCTTGAGTTGGGAACAAGACAATTTAGAGAAAATTTGAATGGATTCTAAGTAACTAGGGTTGCTGCCACGTTTCTGGCTAGCCATGTGATAAACGAGGAGCAAGCCTTAATGCACCTTAATGCATTGACTAATCTTCTATCCCCAATTTTTTTGTCCTCTACGTCTCCCTCACTGTATCTTACTAAAACCGTTAACTTTCCGTTAAAAAATTAACAGATTACTAACAGAGTTAATAAAATATAATTTGAGACACTAAAAAGATAGGATATTAAGGGACATCAAGTTTACTCTTCATAAATTATCAACCAAATAAGTCATTCATGGTTATAAATTACATAGAGCTCCACAAACAAGCGCCATGCACATATGGATGCACCGTCGCCATAGTAACCGGCTCATCATCTTCATCAAGCTCCTTCCAAATCCACAAACATGGATTCTCATCATCATCAAGCTCATGACCCATTTGTGAACCTCGACGTCCTCGACGCAAATTTCCAGCCTGCAGATGACTTAAACCCGCCAGAGCCACGAACCCGGACAAGAGATTACCATAACTTTATGGTTGCATGCAGTGCTTTGATTTGATCACTTCTCTTTTTATTAAAAAACTTTCTTATTTGTTTATTAAGCTAACGGTGTTAGTATTGCTGAATGTACAGAAAAGGGAGGCAGTGAAAAAGATCATGAACTTCTACAAGGACCGTGACCTGTCCGTTCCACCTCCATTAGAGGAAGCTTTAGCAGAAGTTTGAAACAGGTACTAGAAATTTCAATGTATATGCAAACACATCCAGAAGTTAATTAATACAAACTGTATTGTTATAGTTACAACTAACCAAATCTTTTGAACAACGGGCGTCAGATACTGTTCGAGAACCCTGATGATCAGAGGCTGAGTAGAGAATTGATGAATAATTAATGTTTTTGTTTCGTTAAGATTAGTGCCCTAGTTATACGAGTTATTGTTGTACGTAAATTCAGTTAATTATCGATGGATATAGGCAAAGTTCTTCACTTAATAGGTCAAATTTTGTTGTCATCTCCTCATTGTTGCGTTATATGTGGGATGTTTTTTTTCTTTTTTTTTTTTGATAAAGAAAGGGACTTCTCCAATGAGGGAAATCCCACCCAGACATTTCTCTCATATTTTTTTGAGAGAGAGAAGAAACATATATTACCTAGATCTAGATTCGTTACGATCTTAAAAAAACAAAGAGGTAAAATATGAGATAAAAATCCCGAAAATTCAGTGGACCTAAAGAGGGAGAGAGAGAGAAGCGTCAAAGAGTCACGATTACATCAAAAATCCAGCCGGACAAAGTACGAAAGAAAGCATGGCAGTGAATCATGCCATAGTAAAGAGTGGGATCCCTGCAAAGCATGGCGGGCAAGCATGTGTGCAAGCTGATTTGCTTCCCTAAACGCATGGGATAAACGCCACCAAGGACGATCTGAAAGGAGTCTCTGTATGTCCCGGACATAGACCGCTGCCTCAGATTCTCCGCGGCTCGGGGCAGAGATGGTGTCTATCACTAATCGAGCATTCGTCTCAAAGATTACCTTCTCTGCCGCATAGTGATCAAGCAATCTAAAGCTTTCGCGGATGGCGAGTACCTCCCCAAGAAAGGCATCCGGAAGGCCCCGATGTCTGGACATCACCACCATAAAAATCATCCCCTCCGCGTCACGTATCACACCACCTACACCGATCCAGCCATTTGCATCAATGGCGGCGTCCGTATTAATCTTTAGCCAACCATCCGGCGGTCGGACCCAGTGACAGAGTCACTGACTCGAGGCTTGCAGCGTTGGGTGGCATCGAATTTCCATGATCTGTTGTGAGAGTATCCACATAAAGTCATGCGCTGGCCGTCTCCCTCTTCCATGCACCATATTATTGCGATTCCACCATAACAAAGCTGCCGTTAATATGAACTTTACCCAACTGTTTTCAGATGTATCTCGGCGGACACGTTTGATCCATTCTAAAGCTGATAATTCGTTGATGTTGTATACCTGCTGTTGGTGGCTTCTTCTCCATATGTTTATCGATTCGGGGCAGTCGCGGAGGAAATGAATGGTTGGCTCTGTCTGCTGCTCACATAAAGGGCAGTTGTCCTCATCAATAATTTTATGATGCTTCAAGTTGGATCTTGTTGGGAGGCTGGAATTCATGGCTCTCCAAAGAAAATTCTTATGTTTATTATGCACCTAAGATTGCCACACTTTCTTCCAAATGGGATCAAGAACTTCCCTTGGAGCTGCCTGTTGATTCTATTGTCTTTTGTAGACTTCATATCCACTGCGCACAGAATAGATACCATTGCCCGTGTAGTGCCATATAAGATGATCTTCGTTTGAGCCAGAGCTGATCCAGAGACGAAGAACTAGATCCGCCTCGTTTGGTGAGAAACGTTGGCGCACAAGAGGCTCATTCTAGCTCTTACCATCGCCGGTCAGAAGCAAGGCCACTGTCTGGTCTTCTCCAACTGTTTGTGGGAGGGACAACGACCGAAAATCATCACAACCCGGGAGCCAAGGGTCACGTGTAAGTCGAATATGTTATAAACATAGTATATGTTAAACAATTAGATAGCAACTCTAGAACAGTTCTAAACCCTAGCACTAAACCAAACTAGTGTCTTCAACTAAACTCGATACAACAGACAAAGCAAATGATAAATTCCAATTATAAACTAAAGGAACACATCTAACATTATCAGAGACTATTTGATGCACAATGTATTCTACAAGAGCCCTAAGTTCATTTACAAGCTGGACAAAAGGAAGGCGATAACTTAATTAATAAGCCACGCAAAAATCAGCTTAATTAGAAAGTAAGGAAATGGAAACCTCCCTGTTAATTTCCTCCAAAGTAAAAACTAGTTAGAAGATCATAAGTCTCAGGAATATTCCTGCTATAGCATTCTCTGTTTCAATTGTTCTGTTGACATGGGGTAGAGTTAGATACAAGTCCAAATATCAGGTTGAGCGTAGTGCCAACCTAAGGGACTAAAGGCTAAAGAGAAAAGAAATGAATATTAATGAAAGCCAACAGAACTGGACAATTCACAAACAAAACCAACACTCTTTCCTTTACAGGTTATTTGTTGTATCTAATTCTATGTATGGATAAAGAGAACAGAACCTCAATTACACTATCTGGTAGGAACAATGGGAGCATGAACCTAGAGACCACCAGATTTAAGCCTAGTGCTTGCTCTTCTTCAAACAACCATATGCGACCTTTCACCGCCTAAAAACACAAACATAAAATGTACTCATGTACATATGAAGCGTAGAAGTCTGAGCTTTTTTAAAAATCTAATCCTAAAATTTGGGAAAGTGGAGTACTGACTTCGGTTCGGATCGTGCGGCGGTTGAGAAAAGGTCCAAGAGGGAAAGGGAAGCTGGTGAAATTGAGATGAAATCTGCTGTTGCTCGGCGGCGACAACGAAGCTTCGAAAAGGATCTCTCCTCTTGCATCTGGGCTTCAACGACGGTCCAATTCAAGCCAAGCGCTGGCGTACGTCGGTCATATCACCGACTCTACACTCGTCGGCCAAGTTGGTCTAAGCCGATGAATTACTCTTAATCTTTCCATTCTCTGAAATCCCCAGCTTGCTTCCTTCCCGTTACAGAAAATCCCCAAAATCGCTTTCAAATCCAAAATTGAGAAAGCAAACTGAATTCGAGTTTCGTAAAGGCAAAATAGAGATGAAAATGAGAATTGTGAAGTTAAAGAACAGATCTCATAGATCTAAATGCAGGAGTGCGCGGCGAGAGAGAAGATTCGGCACAATCTATCCTTCATTGAGAAGGGGATTCCGAAAAGAAAGTGGACAGATGAATAATACTCCCCCTAGAAGGATAAAACGAGTCGCTCTGTGAGTCTCCGCCGAAGCTTTGCGTACATTTACGTCTGCCGCTGCCGGCGCTATGACCGGTAGCAACACCACTGATATGGAAGTAGGAGAGATGTCCAAAGAGGAGAAGGATAATCTTAATCGAAGCAAGAAGCGCATCAGGGCTGAACCGAATTTGGGGGAAGATGATCTAGACGCTTCTGTCTACTCAAGATCAACAACGCCCTGCTCCTGGCTCCTACAAAGACAAACTTATAAACAGGGAGGCGACCTCTTTGAGCCAAGAATTCTCGTTCCCGGAATCAGACGATGAAATCGAGGAAGACGAAGAGGAAATTGAGGGAGTCCCAACGATAAAAATTTCCAAGGAGCTAAGAGCAAGAATTCGTAAGAAGTGGCAGCAATCAGTTATCATCAAGGTCTTTGGAAAGAGTTTGTCCTTCAGCCATATTTGGTCGAGACTAAAAGCTCAGTGGAAGCCAAAGGGAGGTGTTTCAGGTACCAATCTTGGTAACCACTTTTTTATCTTTAAGTTTGAAGTCTTGGAGGATTACAGGAGAGCCCTATATGAAGGTCCTTGGTTTGTCGGTCCATACTATGTAACAATTCGTCCATGGGAGAGGGAGTTCAGAACAGAACTTGCAAAAATTACAACTACAGCAATTTGGGCTATACTACCAAAGTTCCCTCTTGATTATTATGAAGACACAGTGCTTAAGGAGGTAGGAAACAAGCTAGGAACATTCCTCCGAATTGATAGAAACACCGAGCTTGGCACGAGAGGGGAGTATGCAAGAATCTGCATCAAAGTGGAGTTGGGCAGACCATTAATAACAAAAATTAAGGTTGGTAAAATTCTTCAGCAAGTCCTCTATGAGGGTATTACATCGCTCTGCTACTCATGTGGTTGCGTCGGTCATGGACATGGAGAAGTTTTTACGCAACAAGCAGACACAAACCTACTGGTGGATGGAGAAGGAAGCAACAGAGGGATGGATATCGATCTTCATAGTTCCAAAGGGGGTGTAACCACGGGAGTGTCTCCATCTCCTAAACCAGAGGAGACCAATAGAAATGCGTTTAGAAGTTTGGTGGAAACATCAAAGGCTGGAGACGGAGACGTAGATCAAGCAATTTCTTTTGGAGCAGGAGGCAGTGATCGAAAGGACAAAATTCGATCCATCTCCATTCTGGAAGCCCAGACACACTCTACATCTACAATTCAGCGAGAGCACGATAATACGCAGAATGTAAAATTGGGATGTGGAGTAAAAGATCCTGTGGGTATTACGAAATCAACCAAAGGAGTCGCCACAATCAAAGTGGCAGAAGGTCGTACTAGTCCCGAGTCCCCAGCTTTCTCCAAAGATGATCATATGGGAAGGGAACGCGAAAGAGATGATTCCGATGTCGGAAATGGCCTATTGGTGGATGGAGCCGAAAAATCCAATTCTGTTTGAAATGAAGTTGTGCATCTGGAATTGTAGAGGTGCGGCAAAGCCCAGTTTCAAAGGAACTATCAAGGACCTCTGTGCTATCCATCACCCAACTATCATGGGAATCCTAGAAACTAGAATATCAGGCACAAGCACAAGATATCAGTGAGAGTCTTGGCTTCGAGGGGGTGCATAGAATTGATTCTAACGGTCTGTCCGGGGGAATTTGGTTGTTGTGGGATAAAAATAAAGTTCATGTTGATATCACACCTCATGGCCTGGAACCAAGCCATCCATGCTCTTGTAAAGGTATCAGGTAATTTTATGGTTTCACGTACTTGGTTGCTTTCTGTTATTTATGCCAGCCCTGTTTTTGACACTCGTATGAGTTTGTGGGAAGAATTAAAATTGATTGCTAATAACCTTTCTGATCCCTGGCTCGCTGCTGGGGACTTTAATGACATGCTCCATTCTCATGAAAAAATAGGAGGTCGCGCCATTAGCTGTAGAAGAAAGGATATTTTTCGTGATTGTCTAAATGTTTGCGGGTTGTTTGATATGGGTTTTAAAGGTTCAAAGTTCACATGGACTAATTGCCAAAAAGGCAAGAATAATATCAAGGAAAGATTGGATAGATGTGTTATTAATTCTGACTGGAATTGTTTGTTTCCTAATGCTACCACTTTTCATCTAGCTAGAATAAACTCTGATCATTGTCCGTTGCTTGTTGATCTGAATTTTACAGCTGAAAAAATTGGTCGCCGCCCTTTTAAATTTGAGATCTCCTGGATGCACCATATGGATTTTGTAAACGTTGTTAAAGATAATTGGTCTTCTTTTTGGTGTGTGCATGAAAATCTATCTCATCTGGCCCATGTTCTTCAAGATTGGAATAAAAATGTGTTTGGTAATATTTTTGTCAATAAAAAGAGAACTCTAGCTAGGATTGCTGGGGTGCAGCGTGCCTTGGATAGGGGTCATAGTTCCTTTCTTAGTGATTTAGAGAAGAATCTTTCTGAGTACTATAACTCTCTTCTCCTCCAAGAGGAAGATTTGTGGAGGCTAAAGTCTAGAATTCAAAGGATTGTGGAGGGCGATAGAAACACCAGGTTTTTTCACACTTCAACCTTAGTTAGAAGAAGGAAAAACAGAATTGTCAAACTGTTGAATTCTGCTGGTGATTGGGTTACCTCCGGGGCTAACATTGCTAACTTGATTGTTACCCACTTCTCTACTTTGTTTTCAACTTCTGAAGTTCAGACCCCGTTAACTGCTGCTTGGTCTGTTAAAGCTAAACTTAGAAATCCTCCTAAGAATCTTAGGTCACTCTGTCTTGAGCCTACTGTAGAGGAAATTAAAGAGGCTATTTTTTATATGAAACCCTTCAAAGCCCCCGGGCCTGATGGGTATCATCCTGTTTTCTTCCAAAAATTTTGGAATATTATTGCTGAGTCTCTTTGTGCTGATATTCATTCTATTTTTAAAGCTAAAAAGAACCCTGCTGAATGGAATAGGTGCAATGTTGTCTTAATCTCTAAAACTGATAATCCAGAGTCTCTAAAAAACTTTAGACCTATTAGCCTTTGTAACACAAGATACAAAGTTGTTTAAAAGATCATTGTTAGAAGGCTCAGATCTGACCTTGCTAACATGATTGGTCCCGGGCAATCAGCTTTCATTCCTGGTAGAAAGGCTAGTGATAACGCGTTGATTGTTCAGGAAATTGTTCACTCTTTTAAAAGAAAGTCTGGAAAAAGTGGGAATATGCTCATAAAAATTGATCTTGACAAAGCTTATGATCGTCTTGAATGGAGCTTTATTAGAGAAGCTCTTTTATTCTTTAATTTTCCTGAAGATGCATGTGCTCTCATTCTTTCTTGCATTTCTCTTCCTCTATGAATTTTTTGGTCAATGGTGAAATCACTGGAGATGTGCTTCCTACTCGCGACATTAGACAAGATGATCTCCTTTCTCCCTATATTTTCATTATTTGTTTGGAATATCTTGCTTTTCGCATCTGTATGGAGAGTGAAAATGGGAGTTGGGAAATGTTTCAATTGTGTAGAAAGGGTGTGTTTCTTTCTCATCTCTTTTTTGTCGATGATATAATTTTGTTGTCTAAAGCCACTTTGAAATCTGCCAATACCATTAATAGGGTTCTCTTGGACTTCTGTGCTCAATCAGGAGCGATTGTTAGTGCTGAAAAATCACAGATTTTATTCTCTAATAATACTGCTGATAGCCTTAGAAATAGCATAGAGGGTAGATTGGGTTTTAAAGTCACTCATAATATTGGTAAATATTTGGGCTTTCCCATTGAGGCTGGTAAATGGTGTAAAAGAAAGTGTCAGTTCATAATTGATAAAATTAACGAGAGACTGAGCTGTTGGAAGAGGAATTGCTTGTCTATAGCTGGGCGAGTTCAGCTCACAAAATCAGTGTTGGCTGCCATCACCTCTTATTACATGCAAATTAATAAACTCCCCAAAACCATCACCGACCATATAGATAAGTTGAGCCATAATTTTATTTGGGGTTCTAACTCCGGAGGGAAAAAAAATGCACCTTGTTAACTGGGATACAATTACTTTGCCTAAGGAAAATGGGGGCCTAGGGATTCCTTCAGCCAAAGAACTTAATGATGCTTACCTGTCCAAGACTCCTTGGAATGTTTTAACCGATAATAGTCTGTTGGTTGAAGTTCTTAGAGGTAAATATGCTCGTAATCCTTCAATGAAAACTGCATCTCAATTGTCGAAGAGAGTTATTTCTAATGGGAATTGGTTGGAAGATCATTTAAAGTGGGTTGTCGGAAATGGTCAAAATATAATTTTTTTGCAAGATCGATGGTGTAGGTCTACCTCGATTAGAAAACGCATTCAAGGACCCATGTTAGCTGAGGAGAGTGACCTTTCAGTTTCGGATTTTGTGAATAATGAGGATGCCATTTCGTTTGTGCTT
>JBBYHH010667595.1:0-18696 GCA_038382905.1 Daphne laureola
ACTAGTATACTATGTTTCTTCAGTGAGTACAAAAGCAGAGCCATCTTTCATGTTAGAGAACAATAGCCTAGCCAAATCTGTCGAAATGAAATTCATTTAAAAAAAAAAAGCATTCAATGGGAAGCGTGGATGGCCTACCTTAAAAACACTAACGGCGAACCATATAGAGAAGTACTTTCTTCCAGAACAAGTTAAATAGGGATCATACTCATCTCGAGTGATATATATGGAGCACATAATACACGTCCCATGTGCAAATGCAACCAACAACCTCGTCTCCTGCTGCTGTTGTATTTGCATTATTAATCATATTTGAAATGCCCATCACTGGTAGGTGAGCCTTCAATCTCAATAAGCAAGTAAAAAACAAGGCAACTTGTTAGCCCATAAGCCCCTAACCATAATGATCACAAAATTCATTTCAGATGGCAAGAGAGTTTCAGCTTAGGTATTGACGCAACTACCTTTATCTGCATTGTTGCACATGTCAAACCAGGCGCATGATGTCATAACCAAAACCTCTGTACACAGCATAAAGTACCCAGATATTTCCAAAGATGTCACAAGCATTTCTTAATGCTGCTGAAGAAGTATTCTCACTCTATGTTGAAGTTCAGTCAAAGGGCTTGCATCACCACTCAAAGAAGAGTTGGAGAAATTCATGTCTGCTCTGATGGATAGAACTTTTCGAACAAAGGCTATCATCCCAGCTGCATCTTCTTGTCTGGTTAACATTTTTCCAGAATGCGTTCTGTTTCTACCATATGCACCTTCAAATTCTCTGGACTTCGTAGCAGCTGTCTTGAGTAGCGAATCGGGGAAGCCTAAATATTTGATGCAACAGCTTAAATTAGTCATGCATACACATTGAAATTACAGCACAAATTGACCAGTGGATTGAAAAATGCAAAAACATATAGGACAGAAACACAGTCCAACATTTCTGGAAATGACACTGAAACTTTGATTTTTTAGAAGAAATATCCCTCTTACTCAGGATTAGGAGTCATTTGCTTTCAGTATGTTCTTTTACTAGTTATGCAGCGATTGTTCATGTACGTAAGTTAGCTCCAATCTAAAAGCAGAAGGCAAGGGATCCAGATCCCACACTCATAAATAAAAAAATGTTTACAGCAACATAAAAGCAAAGTTAAGGTTAAATTAAGGCGTGCCTGCTAGTCGTGCAACATTGACGCCATAGCTCTTAGGACAAGCACCAGAAGCCAGCCTATAGAGAAATGTAACATCCTCAATGCCCTTTGCACAATTTCCAACTTGGCATTCCATGTGACAGAGAGCCACCTGTGCACACAAGAGTTAAGCAAACCGATGAGTAACCAGGAATCTCAGAAGAATTCTTTGGTGATTGAACACAACTGATCAGCATTTTCCCCATTTTGAGTATATCAGATGGGGGAAAGAGACTTGAACCATGTCATGTGGATGGAAGACTAAACACATTGTCATCTCATCTAGAGGATAGATTAGCTTTTGTATATACGCAATAGTATTCCACAATCAATAGAAAATGTACCTTGGAATCATCTTGATAATCAATAGCTAATCGATGATAGTGAGTTGAAAACATCCCTCTGCACTGTATCTTGTTAACGAAATGATTAAGAACCGCCTCACTGTCAAGTAGAGCAACACCCCATGAGATGAGTACAAACCAGCATCTCCACATGTACCGACACTTTACTAAAATCTTTCATACGGAAATTAATAATTAAGTAATTTCGAATTCACTGACCATGCAGTCAATTCATGTTCAATACTGACTACAAAATATTTAGTAATCAGATTTAAGTATATTTAAATACAGGAAAGAAAACAATAAAAAAAATCATGTTATAACATTATTATGGGTAGATATCTCACGCAATAGCCTGTCCATCTGAAGTTGATGTTCCTCGTCCAAGTTCATCTAATGCCACCAATGAATCACGAGTTGCCGATGACTGCATTTGCCATCATAAGCAGAGTCCATACATTGGTGTTAGTTCTGATCAACTAATCTACCAGATCTTAAATGAAAATTGCTATGATAAATAAAATCCAACTGATTTTACAGTTAACAAATAGATCTTCAGTTTCCAAAAGAAATGCAAAATACAGTCTTACATCATATCACAACTTCCAAGACACTCATACTCAAGATAATGTTAGAGATGTTGGAAGAATAAAGAAATCAAGAGTGTTCCAGTGTTGCTTTTAGAGAATTCCTAGCAACTTTTACAGATGTTAAAAACTATGACTGCCTGTTAAGTAATACCAATATTTCAGTTTTTTTTTTTATGGAACAAGTATTCCAGATCTAAATAAGTCTTTACTACATGAATATATAGTCAACAGGCTCAAATAACTCTCTTACAAGTTAATCTATTTCCTATAAGAATGAAGATGAGATGGTACCAGCATTGAAGCAGTCTCTGAAAGCTCTGTAAGGAAAGTACTTTGGCCTGCCATTATGTGGTCTTTTGCACCCATCCTGACAAAGATTCGGTCAACGGGTGACAGCTCAAAGCTTTCAGCAGGTACATCAGCCCCAACCTGGGAAAAATGAGAAGTTGCAGTAGCTTGATGGTGGAAAAAGTAAGAAAAGAGAACTGAAGATAGGAGATTCCTACCTGAGCCAGAATAGCAGCTAAACAAACTTGGCGAAGTAGAGTTGATTTTCCGCCCATATTGGGACCAGTGAGCAATATGAAGCCAGCATCACCAGAACCACCAATAGTAATGTCATTGGGGACGAATGCACCCTTGCCTAAAGAGTCACTTCTCAGGATAGGATGTCCTAATCCTTTTGCAGAGAAACATGGCGTGGAGGAACTTATGATAGCTGGACGGCAAGTTGGCCCTTCGTAATAATCACTTGCAATTGCCAAACTGATCAGTACATCCAGTTCTGCAAGAAAGTATACCCAATTAAAAACATGAACTACCTTTTCCCCTCGTGCCTTATTTCTTTCCTTTTCGCCGAGTGTTTTGGCATATGCATAATATGAGCTTAAGAGAGCCTGTAGAAGAGAACATGGAAGTGGAAAAGCTACTTCCATGGATGGAAACTCCAGACTTGAAACGACACAGCACATGACAGTATTGAGTTACACATAAATCAATGGGTGAAACAATCCCTCATCTGTTATAGGCCTACCTGCAATAGTTGATACCAATTGAGACCATTTCTCATGATGTTCACAATATCTTCTAATCATTCTCCGCAGAATGCTCTTCAAAGCTGCCTCTTTTTCAGATTCCGCTTGTGAAAGCTCTCCCAACAACTTCTTGATATGCGGAGTCCAGTACCGGAAGAAGCCCTAAGCAAGGGGAGACATCAAGAAGATATGAGACAGATACAACAAAGATCTAACACCAGAAGAGAAATCCTGAATGACTTACCCCTTGATAAACCCTGCTCTACGACAAAAATGAATGTGAAGTATCTAATCAAATGACACAAATCCAATCCTATCAAGTTGTACCTCCTAAACCGCTTGTAATAGTGCCTATGGTTCGACAAGATGTAATAGCAAAAAAATAAGATATACCTAATATCAGCTTAGCAGCTGAAACACAAGTTTCATCTGGCAGCACCTATTGAGAAATGGCACAATAACATTTGGGTAATGTGACAACTACTGTTCAATTTTGTAAATATAGTGCTGTCTTTTACATGAACTTCAATATCTTCATAGAGTTGTGCTTTAGAGTGGGGAAAAAGATAATCAATGCATTAATTACTCCAAGTTACCTCAAAGTAATTTTCTTTAATACTGAGAAAAGCAGAACATATTTAGGTACATTCATCTGCCTTTAAAACCACAAAAAGAAGAAACAAATCTACACCTTTTTTGATGAACGCAATTCAAAATCCTGAGGAATGCTTCCACGCAAGCATTCTGGAACTTCTAACAGATATGCCTCCTTTCCAACTGTCACATAGGCAATCTGAAATATTTGGCTGACACGGTCAGCTATTATTATAAACAGATAAGAAGGTTTTGCCAATAACATTAAGCAAACAAGAATCAGTGGACAAGATCCATACAGAACTATCTCCAAGTATTTTCCTCTGCTCCTTGAGATGTTTTGTCAAAGAAAATTCAATCTCCTTCACTTTTTCACAAGCACTGTCATACTCTCTGTCAACTCCTACATGAGGTATGATGCGCCCAGATCTGTTAGCATCATCCCAATCAAAACCATCCTTGAAATGCTTAAGAAATGGATTGACATCAGGAAGACCTTGCCCTGCATATGCTGAAGCATCAGAACCAAGAACATCACTTATGAAATAGGACCAGAATATAATAGCCGAGCATACCAATAGATAATAAGTGCCTCAGTTTTGTTGACTGCATGTTATCCAAAATAACACCAAATGAAGAACAAGCTTGAGACATTGATTCACATCCACGTAAAGCTGATATAAACTCTTGGAGCTGCTTCTTTGCTGCATCTTCATATAGGACTACTTTATTTGAGTTTCTTCCACTTGCTTCACTGAAATTGTTCATAAAAATAAAAATAAAAATAAAAAAACAGAAAAAAATGAAAAAACAGTGCTTTTAGCATGTTTGGTAGGTCTAACATGCAAACAGAAGAGAAAAATTCACATTGGGACATGCTATCTGGGTTACCTGCCAGAAAAGATTCGTGCCAGCAGCCTCTCCATGTCTGGAAGTCTACATAAAGCCTTCCGAAAGTCAAGTGCATAGGATAAATATTCAGCCTACAAAGATTGCAAATATCAAAAGAAAAAAGAAAATAGGAAAGCTAGCAGACTTGCAGAATAGAAGCCAATATAAATAAAGAAGTTCAACTGGCTATCGCAACAAGCCCAGAAGCAAAATGTACAACCGAATGCAAGTATACTTGAAAGTTGTAAGAAACATGAGTTCCATGAAATATAAGAGTTCAAGAATTTGAGTTAAATTTCAGTAGAGTAGAGATGCCAGCTAAACAGAACTGATTCAGATGGCGTGCTCTGGATATAACTAATAATAGCATACATCTTTTAGCCAGATCTTCCAAACAACCATGATTAGCTGGTTCATGTTAAACAAAGAACAAGTCAGAAACCATCTAAAAAGGATCAACCAGAAGATATTGTCAGCGAGTATCATATGCCATATGGCACATGGTGATTGCATAAAAAGACAGTTCGTAATTTTTGTTAATTGAATACTTGATGCCCCAAATTACCAAAAAAAAAAAAAGATTGTAATTATAGAAATGGAGATTACTAGCCTGCATGTTCAGAGTCCTTTTCCTTCACCGTGTTTCTTAAATGTATCAGTCAAAATATGAATTTATGAGGCCTGCTACATATGTTTACACACTCACCCTTAGGCAACCTACAGCATCTTGGCGTTCCTTAAGCAATCCGATGTTATATAAAGGTCTTGCAAGCCAAGCTTTAAGCAACCTTTTACCAAATGCTGTCACACAATGATTCAATTGCGCATATAGGGTCCTTCAAAAATGCAAAAGATGCTCTTAGAAAAGACTCAAGAAAACTGTATAAAGTGACTTCTATCCAGTGCTTACCCAGTATAACCTCCGTTTCGAGTGTTCTCGAAAATCTCAAGGTTCTCCAAAGCAGCAGCATCAAGAACCATGTATGATTTTGTAGCAATACTATGGAAACCAGAGCATGGAAGCTCTTCAAACTTCCCAAATCTAAGCAATGTCTCATCAAGAAAAGCTTGTTTGAGATAGTAAAGGGTGCCTCCAAGAGCAGAGAGAGCCTGACGACCATCATCACCTGCAATGAGTAGTCTGGAAAGAACAGCTGGCAGGATGCCTGACCCTTTTGACTTGCCAACAACCGCAGAGCTCCCTGTGAAATCATTGATACAGTTATAAATTTTTCGAACTTCATTCAGTGTTTTCTCTGCATCCCAGAACTCCGCAGTTGGAACCAATTCATTCACTACGGGATCTCTTGTGTGCCTCAGAATGGCTTTTTCTGTTTGAGGACTGAGCATTTTTGCAGGCTTTATAATCTCCACCGGTCTCAGCTCGGCCAGAAGGGTACATAGTGAATTGCATTCAGAATCATCCTGGAACTGTAATTGAAGCATTGGATTATTATAGATTCTTTACAAGAAAAATTAAAGTGTAGATGAATTTATCCAGAGACCCGTGTTCAAAGCTAAGGAATGAGTTATTATTATTATTATTACCACCACCACCACACCACTACTAAAAAGTAGTACATTGCAAACAAATAGCGATATCCATAATCATCACACCTGTCCCAGAATAATCCTGCTTGTTGCAGCATCAACCGCACAGATACCAAAAATCCGATGCTCATCCTCTGATTCCGTATCCTGAGGGCTTTCAGCCACTGCCATAATGTAAGAAGGATCTGGATTTGCTGACAGCAATTCCCCCTCGGTTAGGGTCCCTTTACTAACAACAGCACATATTTCACGTCTCACTACCTAAAACATAGTAAGAATATAAGTCACCATGCAACTAAAACATTCAGCAATTTCTCCTCAAAAACTGACAAGCGAATTAAAAGGATTATCAGAGGATATGGTGAATGTCTCAACTCTCAAAAGTACAATATCACACAAATCATGAATTTTCAATAATAATGATTTCAAGCGTATTTTGTTCTATAGCTAATAAAGAATAGTAATAATCAAATTAAGTACCAGAAAAAGCACAGACCTTATCTTTAGCGCCTTTTTCTTTCCGACGAAGCTCCAGTTGCTCAGGTGTTTCTGTCTGTTCCACTACAAGCACTCGATAACCCTGTTCTGCCGAAACAGTTTATGTAAAGTCTGCCTTAATAAAGAAAACATGCTCATTGAAAATAATGATCCAAAGAAATAATGCCAACCTTCCGAGCTAGTTTCTCCACATTCATAGAGAAGTTTTTTTCTGGAAAGCCGCAATGAGGCTGATCTCCCTGAAACGTAAGTAAACAGCATAAACTACTTCCTCATGTTTGATGCCAGAAAATCTGAAGATTCTACATAAACCATGTGAGAGTGGTACTGGGTAGCTTTATTTGTCATGAACTCTCCCAGACAAAAAATCACAGCTTCGATACAGTAAAAAAATGCAGAATTGATTTCAAAAGGAATAAGATCAGAGAATACCCTCATATACTGCAGATCCAGTTCTTTTGTGCCCACATGTGCATCCATTTCAAAAAGCTCATAAAATTTGCCCATCTGCTACAAAGTGCTGAGATGTCATACGAACTTCAAACATTGATTACAAATAAAACTACAGATACTACTTTCTCCACCTTGAAAAAAACTACTTTGTCCATATGTTTTGCCTTGAACTCCCACCATTGTCTCTGCATGAGAATGTGGTAAAAAAGTTAAACAGTTTAAAATGGGATCATGTCAAATTACCACTGGCCATGGTCCAGCAGGGTGTACCTGTCCACCAGATAAGTTTTTCAGGAACTCAGGCGGCAAGTGTAGAGTCCTTGAATCGTAGTTTAAATCACCAGGGCGCCTTCTGTTAGCATCCCTCCTCCTCCCTCTGTTTCAACACCATATAAAGAGTAAGTTTCAGAGTTGGGAAATTCAATAGAACAGACATGAGCTAGATGACTCTAGAGGATTAAAAAAGATGTGGAGATACAGTGCCAAATTAACGATAAACCAAGAATAAGAAGAGCAGAGGGTGCAATGGATTTTCGAAATTAAACAGTCATTCATTCTGGAATTTCAGTAGTGACATTAATGTAATGTCTGGACAAGAACACAGAACAACAGCTTACGGGCTAAGAAAGGAGAGCTTTTCCTCTTCACGCTTGCCAAACCTCTCTGCGGAATCACCCGCTAAAGCACTACTAGTAACAGCACATGGCTTCTCGCCTGCAGTGAAAAATGACAACTGAGCTATTACAGAATAGCTATTTTGTGCGGGCTTTGCTAACATGTATAAAGATGCCCATTTTTGCTACTCCAAGAATGTGAATTGAATTCATGAGGCAAGATCAAAAACTTTCTGGCATATATCAATCACTAGATAACAAAGCTCTCTATTCAATTTAAATTGTTTCAGAAAGCAACAAAAAATGACTCATTTCCTTTCTCTTATTCCATGACATGTAGATGAGTAACAGGTATAAACCCTAGAAGCATAAATTTGTCACTGCAGATTCTGCTCTTGATTGTGACCTGAATACACTGTTTTCGGAACAAAAAAAAAAAAGCATTCTATGAGAGAACAGGTTGAAAAGGAAAAGGGTGAGCACAAATAACCAAAATCAGAAAATAAAAGCAGAAACACCTAGTTTGCTCAAGTGAGAATGATGCACTAGATTTTGTGAACCACATAGATCACCATACTATGGTGCATCATTGGAACTTTTAATCAAGAGATGTCATACTGTTATAGAGTTCATTAAAGAAAACGTTATAAACTTCAACAACCAAACCAAAGTATAACTACGAAGAATCCAAGGAGCATCTGCATACCCAGCTAAGTTGAAGCTAGATGCATCAGGTTCAAAACGTCCATTAATGTTAGCAGTCTCAGCTCAATTCAAATGTATGTTTGAAAAATAAGAGGGTATGAAAGTAAGCCCAGCGTCACTTACTATCAGTATTTCTGATAGGTCGTACTTCAGAAACTATCAACTCTGAATTACTCGCAACTCTACTACTTTTATCCTTTGTGGCAACCTCCAATGTGACTCCCATTGCCTTCCTTTTTCTTGGTCCATTTTTGGTTTCCTGCTTCGTTGCCAGGATTTGTGATTCATCTTCATCTTCCTTCTCCTCCTCCAAATCCACATGCTCTTCTTCAGTATCCTCACTTGGTTCCTTCTCCACATCTTTCTTCCAATCATCATCACTGGTGTCATCGCCGCCATTCTCACACTCTTCCGCAACTTTGTCAGCTTCATCATCTTCATCGATCACAACCTTTCTAATTGCCAAAGAATCCATACGCCGCAGTCGCTTATACCTCTTCGTGCTTTCTTCAACCCACTCAATATTCTCATTCGCCAAATCCAACGACTCTTCCTCACCATCGTCGTACTGAACCAAATGCTTACCCGATCCCTTATCGAAAGAATCCAAGTAACCGTTGTACCAGGCCTTATCTAATGGCCAGTAAACCCTAATTCTCCTACCAATAACCTCGTTACCGTACACCCGTG
Organism: Daphne laureola; assembly: GCA_038382905.1. Classification (NCBI taxonomy): domain Eukaryota; kingdom Viridiplantae; phylum Streptophyta; class Magnoliopsida; order Malvales; family Thymelaeaceae; genus Daphne; species Daphne laureola. Next base: position 9,155 of record JBBYHH010667595.1, read on the forward strand.
CGGATGGCGTCGTCGCCGGCGGCGAGGGGCTCTGTCCAATCACTAGAAGCGGCTTTTTCGGTTTGGGTTGGTGGGGGGACGGAGTGGTGGGGCTCGGACTGGGGCTTCGGTTGCGACAGAGGTCGGGGTTGGGGTTAGGGTTGAGCTTAGTGCATAGTTTAGAGTGTGCAGAAGAAGGAGACGGAGAAGGAGAAGGTGATGAGGAAGAGGTTCTTTTGACGAAGAAGGAAGTGATTTGGCGCTGTTGATTAACCAGCGGCGATCGGCCGTTGCTCAGGCGACGCGACGGCGCCATATCCGACGGGGGGCGCGAGGTTTTGAAGAAAGGGGAAGTGAATCAAAAAGTGGCAAACTATGGTGAGACGAAGTGGAGAGAGAGAAAAGAGCAGGTAGGTATGTTGTTTTAGAAGATGGCAATGGCAAAATGGCGGGAATTCTGCAAGAAAATTCCCGGGAACCATTGGCGGGAATCAAGTGCTCCCTGATGTCCTGTGTATCTCGCTCTCCACTCAAGTCTGTGAACCGGTAAACCGGGAACGGACAGCAGTTTGGAGAAAGTAAGCAATGGATATCCAATACTTCATGTAATCACTTTTGTAAATCTATTTAATTTTGATTCTATCAAAAAATGAATATAGTAATTTAATAAAAAAGTGTTTAAGTGATTGCTCAAGATGACTCTCCATATCATTTCTCTTGTTGAATCGGTGTAGGAATAACAAGTAAAATCCTATGCATAGTCATTTTGAACAATAAGATATTCTTTCATTTAAAACTTACTAAGTTATCATTTTTGTAGGTCTATTTAATTTCGAATCCATCAAAATAAATGTATTATAGTAAGTGTTTAATGGAAGACTGGTTAATTAAGATTGTCTATTTACTAAGTTATCATTTTTGTAGATCTATTTACTAAGTTATCATTTTATCTTTTTTGTGTAGATTAAACTTGTCTTGATCACTAACTTATTTTACATGCATTTTCATTATTACCCATTTACAAACTCATTCTCACACACCCCTTCCAACTCACTTCCTAAAATCTATGAGCGAGTACATATGTAAAAGTAAAAGTGAAATAAAATAAAACACAAATGTAAAAAAACCATTTTATTTAAAACAAATTTTTTTTGATGTTTTCGTTTAGGACCGAGGGAATACAATATTTGACTTTTTATGTCAAAACGTTGAGAGAAGAAAAAAACAGAAATAGATGTTGAAAGTAGTTAACACTTTTTTTTAAAATGGAGGATGTAGTTGAATGTGTGTGTGCAGACTGCAGAATACCAAGTCTTAACTCAAATGTCAAAAGTACAAAAGCAACTATCCTTTTATAGTAGTAATGGTTGAGTTTATGGGGGTCCAAGTCCAACGGCAGGACAAGAATACAAGTTATCTCTATCATCTACCAAAAAGTACTTACCAAAATTGGCACACGTTTGGACTATTTGTTCAGACCTAACCATATATTATCTCTTACCTGCAGCAAGGAAGCTCACAGGACTTGCCTTTTGCATGTATATTTTGACAAGGAAATCGGTTTTCCGACTCTGTTACTTTGTCAGCATTCAATCCGAACAGCTCCGCTCTCTGATGAAATGAACTTAGGCTTCCTAGTCACTTGTTCCAGACACTGGATGATGTCTCCAATCTGGAAATCAACCCAATCTTGAATCACAAGTCCGCACTCGTTTCCCTTCCCGACGGCATCTACATCCTGCTTATGCCTCTTCAGTGATGCACAGCATCCTTCAAACACAACCTCCCCACTTCGCAATAACCTTACGGTTGAAGATTTCGTGACACGCCCATCAACCACACGGCACCCCGCAATCTTTACATCACCTCCTTGGGATTTGCTCTTTCCCTTAATCTCAAAGATATTCAGTACCTCAGCCTCTCCAGCTACATGAGTCTCTGCGGTACCAGGAGCCTTCTCCACTATTACTTTACCAATATCCTCCAAAAGGTGATAAATTACACGGTGAAGAATAATCTACAACAGATTGAAGACACAATATCAGTAAACGTGCTTGTCAATCTCTCTGCAATGATTCTTGAGCATAGTCTGATGGGAATCATTTATATCAACAACGTAAGTATTATGTTACGACAGCAAGAGCACTGCTGCATTCTTATAGCAATTGATACTTGGAAACAGGGATGCTGCAATACCTTTGTCTTACATTCAGTGGCCATTTGGCTGACAGAACTGTCCGCACTTTTCACGTTGAAGCCAACTATGCATGCACCACATGCTTGTGCGTGATCCACATCAGACTGAGAAATAGGTCCAACACCTGACCGAACAACATTCACAAAAACCTGACAGGAAGTATAGCAAAATGACTGTTAGGTGAAGAATAGATATGATGCTCTTGACTAAGACAACAACGGACCATTTATCAGATTACAAGAATCAGATGTCAGTTGTCGGTAAAGCATTAACAATAATGCATACCTGGGGACTTCTTAACGTGTTCAATGCATCCATGACAGCCTGCACAGTCCCCTGAACATCTGCCTTTACAATGATTGGCATCTCGATCCCAGGAGAAACGTCATCTGAAGTCTCTGAGGCTTCCACCCTAGCCTCATTATCCTTCTTAAGCTTATCTTCTTGGAACTTCCTTTTCCTCCCTTGGCTAAGCATTCTAGCTCGCTCCTCAGACTCCACAACAACAATGTCATCACCAGCCATTGGGAGCCCCTTCAGCCCCTCAATCTCAACCGGCATTGCTGGCTCTGCTTCCTGAGCCAACTTCCCTGCCATATCCCTGATGGCTCGTATCCTCCCCCACTCAGATCCCACAACAACATATTGCCCACAAACAAGAGTTCCTGCTTTAACTATGGCTGTTGCTAATGGACCCCGTCCGCGGTCAAGTCTAGCTTCAACAACATATGCTTGAGCAGGACCATCAACACGTGCCTTTAAATCCATCATCTCAGCTTGAAGAAGCAATGCCTCCTCCAAGTTATCCAATCCAGTCTTTTTTGCTGCTGAAACTTCTACCACCTGAACATCACCACCCACTTCCTCAAGCTGCAGGCCCTCTGAAGCAAGCTGGATTCTTACTCGCTCTGGATTAGCGTCTGGTTTATCACATTTGTTGATGGCAACAACAATTGGTACATCAGCATCCTTTGCATGGGATAAAGCTTCTAAGGTCTGAGGCATCACACCATCATCAGCAGCTACAACCAGCACAACGATATCTGTGACAGCTGCACCTCTTGCTCTCATTGCACTAAATGCGGCATGCCCAGGGGTATCAAGAAATGTAATCGATGCTCCTGAAGACATACCCACAACAAAAGCACCAACATGTTGAGTTATGCCCCCCGCTTCCTTTGCAGCTACAGATGTTTGACGTAGAGCATCTAGCAGTGAAGTTTTACCATGGTCAACATGACCCATTACTGTAATGACAGGAGGTCTTCGTAGAATTTTCACACCTCCACCGGTATGTATTCTCTTCACATTAACTCCAACTTCCTATAAAAAAAATTAAGTTACTAAAATTACAATGCGACTTATGAGAATAAAAAATGTCTATGTGACGGAAAAAAAAAATGCATGACAATTGATGTAAAGAATGACTTTATATGCAATGCATACATACACATGCATATACTATATGATGCGTGTCTCTGCATGTGTTTGTGCGTTTGTAGTAAGAAATTAAAACCAGTAAAATTCATAAATACAGTATATAGCATCTTCAACTGAACTTCTCTGCAAATATAGGTTCCAAGTAAAACACTAAAAACACCAATATTCCAACACTCCAACCTAAATGAATAATCATATTCAATTTTCCATGCATGGTTAAAGCTTACACACACACACACAGTGCATTTCCGATGCTGTCCTGAACAACAGTATTTTAACTTTCAAAATACAGAAGCTATCAACCAGACAACAATTTTCTGCATAAAAAGTGTAGTTCAAACTGAAATGTACCATGGCAACAAGCTCTGCTATGTCGATATTCAGAGAGTCAAACTCTGAGTTAACTTTCTCCCCCACATTCACAAGAATGTCCTTCAGAGTATTAGATGATTCACCGATCCGCTTAGCAAGCTCAGTGATAGTTATACCCTCAAATATGTCAACTGTTTTATCTTGTGTGGATTTCGTAATTTTTTTAATCCTTGGAATATATGGAGCCTCAACAGGCGGTTGGGAGATTTTTGGCCGCTTAGCAAACTTCCCTTTGTTTTCTTTCTGTCGAACCTTCAAACCAAGCATCTCATCATTTTTCCTTCTAGCCAGCACTTCTCGGCTTGCATGAAAATGCCTAAGCAGCATTTAGATATCATCAATGACTATATTATTTCATATGCTTAACAGTATTTCATTTAACTACTACTCCACTCAAGTAAAAACAGAACAATTGACCTAAGAGGCTAAGATTATCACTAAAGTTTCTTCCCCTTAAAATGTTCAAATTAAAATCCTACCAAAGATGAAACTAATAACATAGGAAAACACCTATTGGGACTTCATACTTAAACATGAGTTACTAAGAGTTCATAGGGAAAGGAATAAGATGTAAAAACCTTGTCAGCAAGTCATTCTTCAGAACTTCGCACGTATGAGTATTGCATAGTGATGAACAGAATGTTGACTCTGCAAATGGGGGGCATAAAAAAAGTTAAAATCAACAATGGGTATGCAACGAAACAATACATGTTATTCTGTACAACAAGTGAACTCGCCTCCACAAGCGCATAATAAACAAGCATGCACAAACATTTTTATTGAAACTGCAAGCTAAACCCTTCCACATTACCTGGTAAGCATATGGAAGACACAGCTACCAATTTTAGGGCATGATTCACGGTTGCAGCAGAACCAAGCCCTGCAAGCTTCAGGGACCTTGATGTCAAAGCTTTCAGAAGACTCACACGAGCACCCTGCAAGAAGGTTGTAGCATGCTATGTGTGTTATGGAATATGATACACGCTTGACTATCAGCTCACTAGCCCAGGAAGGTTATTCACTTAGCAAATAGCAAAGAACCCAATGGGGGAGAAAGACCAATTCTTGATGGTCTTTTATGTTTATGAGGCAGTAAAACTATGCAAAATGAACAGGTTTGAAGTATATAAAAAAAGACTGACCTTTCCACTAACACCCCTCCACGCCATTCACACAGATGTATAGCTCTGCAAATTGGGAAAAGAGCAAACTGTACCGTAAATTTAAACTTCGAACATACTTTCAAAATTTTGGAAGGAGTACAGATACAGTCGTATTTCAGCTCTTAAAATTGTGCCGAACCATTTAATAGCGAATAAAATTGGGGATGCAGAAGAAGAAAAACAACACATTGAATCTGAATGATATAAGCAACCCATGAGATATATTAGGACGAAAAGTATAGAAGTATGAATTTTACCTTCATAGGTTAACGAATCTTAGAAGAAAACTGAATGGATTGCTGGTTATCGGAGTAACGCTTGAAACTAATCCACTGGCAATCTGTTAAAGCTCCGGGTCAGTAACAAGCAAGGAAAGAATGGCGGAGGAAGAAACGGAAAACGACCCTGGAATGGAGACGACGACAACTCGATGGTGGTGATGAATCGACGTCGGTCCGTCCTTTATCTCTCAGTTCATCAAGCTAGGAACGATGAGGGGCGGGCGGAATAAATGCAAGGTAAAAAGCACAAATATACCCCTAAAGTTTTCATTTTATCACAAATTAATCACTGAAATATTTATCCAGTCAAATAAACCACCAAACCCAACTTAGTCTAGAGGCTAGAGTTAATTAAGAAAGAAGGAACAGGGACTAAGTTTGCAGGGTTTGTTATGTCCATTTTTATGCTTCACACTATTATCCAATTACGGTGGATAAGTTTCCAATTAGTAGAATTGTTAATCCTTTTTTTTTTTGTTTAAGAAACAAATGCCCTTTAGGTCGTTTTTCTTTTATCATTGTCCAAATTTACCCCTTTATTTTTATTTGTTAAATATCTCTCTCTGACTCTCTCTCTCATTATTTCTTCTTCAGATTCTCCACTTTTCATTTGTAATGCAGCTTTTCAATTTTTCATTTGATATTTTTTGTCTATCATTTATACAATTATCAATTTCTTTTATACATTTCATTTTTGTCTTTCAATTATGACTTGAATGTTTCATCTTTTAAAATTTATTTCATTGTATCAAACCCTAAATTTTTCTCATGTTCCCACTTCCAATTTTTCAATTTTAGGTTCCAATATTTTTCCTTTTGCCTATTGCCCAAATCACCATCTCAAATATTTCTCATTTCATAAAGTTTTATTTATCCTTTGTTTTTTAGTGCTTCTGCTTTAAGCAGTAAAGTGCATGCATTTATCTTTTTCTTATCTGTTTGCAACGAGAATTAAATGTGATCAAAATTTGGGGATAAAGGCTTGTAAAGTCCTAAAAATTTTACATTTTTTTCAAGTCAGTCCTAAAATTTTAAGTTTTCTCATGTCAATTCTAAATCTTTTCTATTTTGCAGTTAAGTCCTAAAAATCAGTAAGAAGTGTCTTTTAAATCCTAAAACTCCCACAAAATTATCAAGTCAGTCCTAAAAAGGAATATTCTTTGTTTTTCTTCATTTTCCTTAAACTTTTAGGCTTCTGTCTCTTTTACCCCAAAATTCCAAAAAAATTTATAGCAGAAGTCAGTTCTTTTACATTTTTTAAAACTTATAAGCCTACAAGACTTATACAGTGATTTACAAAATTTTGTTGGTTGTCACTCAACTCGCGTTTCCTCAATAAGACCCAAGGGACGGTAAGAATGAGTAAAAGTCATTGACAGATAACAATTAAAATCTGGAAACCAACTCTGTGAATCCATGGCTGAAATATTTAAAGGCTTAACCAGAACTGCTTCTAAGAGACATGAAGAAGAAAAATCAAAAGACTGAGGAAGAGTAAAAAATACTCAAGGAATAATCATTCGAGATATAGAAAAAAATTTGAGAAATTGGAATATCCCAAAAGTTAGCAAATTCGAAATCTACCAAAAAGGGACTTTCGAATTAAGAACTACATATTCCATCAAAACGATGGAAATAACTTTCAATAATGGAAGACGACCATAAGTTTGAACTACTGTCCAAATACATGATAAAAGATCATCTGGATAACCACTATAACCATCTACATGTTGGATTAGTTCATATTGCTTTAAAATCATTAACCAGAAATGGGTTAAACACTTCCATCATTATTGCCTTAAGAGATCACACACATAACAAATTTATTTATTCTCTTTTGGGAATGGTAGAATCCAGTCTCTGTGATGTCCAATATACTTTAATTGTCATCCAAACTTCACAGTTTCTCTAAAAGATCCACATATCATGAAAGTCTTAACTGTAAATATTCTCACATCTGGATTTGATATGTGACAAGGATCTCAGAATTTAGCATTTGTATACAGAATATACTACAAGATAATGACAATCCAAATAGAGCCAAAAGCTATAGAATTTGATACAAAAGGAGAAACTCTTTTGATCCAAGCCAATGCTGAGAAAATCAATGTGGTTATCTCAAAGCCAATAAAATAGAGTGATATCTGTTTACCTGATAAATGGATAATGTAAAATGAAAAATCAGTCAAACCACTGAAAACTTCAGAAGTAGAGAGAATCATAGAATATGAAAATGGTGAAGTTGATATTAAATTCGGGAAAGATAGGATAACCAGAATAATCAATTTCTCAGAAAAACCCTCAAAAATACCACCAAAGGGCATCATGTTCACATGTGCGAGAAACGGAATATAAAAAATACATTGGAGAAGTAAGACAATCAACAGAACAAGTCGATCCAGTAAAAGTAGAAAATGTCCAATCATTTAAATTAATTGAAGATGATGGAGTTAGTTTTTCAGATTTTGAACTAAACATGTTAAGAGAACCTTTCAGAATAGACTATGATAGTCTAAGAAATAAATTTTGGTCGACAGAAAATACGGCAAAAAGAGAATGGTTGTCAGACAATTATACCAAAAATGATAGAAGAAAAATACAAAAACTTTGGTATAAGAAAATTCGTCAGACCAGAACAAACTTACAATTCTTTGAGTGGTTTATTCCAACTCTGGTTTTAAATGACGAAACAATTTTGTCTGCTTTAGAAGAAACATGGAGTACCTACAAGGTAAAGGAAGAGGAAGAAATAAAAGAAATAACTATGACACACCCTCCCTCTAAGATAATTATCTTAGGAGAACAAGCAACTGCCTCACCTTTTAGGGCTATTAACAAATAAAATAGTTCTAAACATGCAGAAACCAAGGATCTTCAGTCTCTGATTGAACAAAATAATTACACGAATTTCTATCTACAGTCGATAGAGAGACAAATGTGTAGAATAGAAGAGACCAAAAGAACAGAACAAATCCTTAGCACTAAGCCCAGTACTTCTAAACCTCCCATCCAACAGAACCCCAGTACGTCTAGGCCCCCCCATCCACCTTCCTTCTAGTCTTCCAACATTTAAATTAGGAACAAGAAATGATAACGTTTCTGATAGAATGAAAGAATTAGTCGAGCAAGTAGGAAAACTTACTATCAAAGAAAAGTGACCCCAACTCAATGTCATTAAGGAGAAACTCCTTCAAGAAAATAACCAGTTTCCTCATAGAACCCCCGATGTTAATAAATTTAAGATGGAAAGAGGAGGACCATCAAAGGTCTGGAATGTTTCACATTCGTACACTAATAAACCATTCCCAATAGACATTAGGCACACCAATTATTGGCAACCTGATTCGTTTACTGTCTATCGAGGAGATGAAATAAGAGAATGAAATATTGATGGCCTTTCAGAATATCAAATATCCCAGACAATCCACCACATGATTATGTATGGGATAGATGTTAAAAGTATGAACAGAGAAACAACTGACCAGTAAATTGCGGACATGATAATCTCATGATTGATTGGGCAGTTAAGAAATTTATGGGATAAATGTCTTTTATGTTGGAATTGTCTCAAATTATATAAAGTTCAAAGGTTGGAGAACTTAAGTTGTTATTTGATTTCCCTAGTTATATTAGGTTTAGGATTTGTTATTTAGTATAAATAGGTACTATATTTGCTGTTTTGTTTTGTGAGTGAACAACCAAGTTGAGTGGTTGTGCGTGAATATGTGAAAGGGGAGACAGCCGCATGTGTGTCCTATGTTTAGTTTTGTGAGAGGTGTGAGAGGCAGCCAAGGATTAGTGGCTATATGTGTTGAGTCAGATAGCCGCACATGCAGTGAAGGTGTGTGTGAGTTTTGTTGATAAGCAAAAGTTTGTGAGTTAGATTGAGAGTGGAGATAATTGGTGCATGTAATTTTAGTTTGATATTGATAGTAGAGAAAATCTATGAAATCGTCACGGTGACAAATATTGTGTTGTTGTTTGCCCGTGTTCCAAAACCCCAACATTTCAGAACAAACAAGACAATAAGTTAAAAATACTTCAAAAGAAATAGAAGTATCACTAGGCAACCAAACTGTAAGAACAATGGAATGTGATACAGTTAACACA
>JBBYHH010667596.1:0-10303 GCA_038382905.1 Daphne laureola
TTAATTTTCTTAATATGCAATAACGGTTTACCTTATGCATATTAGGATAGTTAATGGCTAGTACTCGGGTCGAGGGTAGGGCCCAGTGACTCCCAGGGGAAAGTACTAGTTACACGGTAAGATTAGTGGTATGCAGGTACAAAGTATTCTGGCAACATATGTTATGTTATGTATGTTTATGTTTTGCCTGATCTTGAATGATCAGGCTATTACTTACGACAGTTTTGTTATGACATGTTATGTGGGGAACGTACGCCCCTTCGCTGGATCCATGCACATGTGTCGGTTAGTTGCGGTTGCCGATGATTTATGTGTCAGTTGGTTGCGGCCGCTGACTGGTATATCTTCAGATATACCCTATGTTCCGTGTTGGTTGCGGCCACCGGATATGTCCCGAGTAGGTTTCGGTCGTCGGGGTCTGTCTTAAGTATCATTAAGTATTAAAGTATATGTTTTGGGCTATGTGATAAAGGATGCTGCTGCCAGAAGCTATGATGGTCTCACAGGGCACATGTTATGTATATATGTTATGCTAACCCACGTGCAGGTTTAACGTTAATGTCTGCTAATCTTACCGACCCTTACTGAGTACTTTTTTGAGGACTCACCCCCTATAATAACCTTTTCAGGAGATTACGGGCTGCAGCTAGTGGAGTAGTCCGACTGGATTTGGCTATACTTTTGGGTATCGGCGGTAGCTTGTGGTGACTGATCCCACAAGTAAGTAAGCCTTTGGTTTTGGTGGTTAAGTCTCTGTAGGACGCATATGCATGCATACATAGGATGAATATATTATTTTGGTACACTCTGGAACTGCACACCCAACCGAGCGGGTGGTAGTTCTAATCTGATGTATATGATTAATTATTTTGGTAAACGCGTGATATTCTGTGAAAACCAATAACATGTGTTCGGGTGCAGGTTTAGGCATTAATATAATTAGAACATCTTAAACCTAAGTAACACGTTAGAAACACTAAGTTCAGAAAAGTTTAAAATTGGTCGGGTTTTTGGGGCCCACGTTTGAAGAGAAGTTTTTGTTCCGCCGGTCGCCGCCCCCTCCCGGCAATGTTCACGATGCTTTCGCTCATGACGCACATGCCGGCCATGGAGGGGTGGTGACATTAGGCTAGTGGAGGCGAGTCCTGGGCCGGTGGTGGGGCCCTTGACTAGTCACGTGGTAAAGTATAGTGGTATGCATGTTCTGGATTTTATGGTATTCTGGATTTCTGGCATTTGTTTTGTGCTATGCCAGATGTTATGATTCGGTTATAGTCTGATCACCATGATCAGGCCTGACACTTACGACAGTTTTCTGTAGGGGAACCTAGGCCCCTCGCTGGTCTTTCTGTTGTCCCGAGATGGTTTCTACCCCGGGCACTGTCGTATTTGTCAATCTGGACTCCGTGTCCAGGTCCGTCCTTCGGGGCATCCATATATATGAACTGTGACTAACGTTTTTGCAGGTTCCGCATTTATGACCACTATTTCTTTACCCCCACCCTTACTGAGTACCTTTCAAGGACTCGTCCCTTATATTTAACATTTCAGGAGCTGCCGATCAGCAGCAAGCGGAGTAGTCCGTGTGGTTGGCTTTGCTTTTGAGTACCGCTGGTACTATTAGCTCCATGATTAGATTATGTTTTTCGGGATAGTCTCGATTAAGGTTTCGATATTGGTTTGAGTATATTTGAAAGACTAACGGTTAACTTCTTTGGTAAATATTTACAGTAGCAGCGGGATCTTGCGGTGCTACTCGGTGCTTCTGCTGACCGACCACCAACAAGTATGTGGTAATTTTGGCTTAAGTAAATCTGGCTCTGTAGGACTAGAACCATGCATACTAAAAATATGGATGACTGTATATTCTTTTGATATGTCGGGGAATTATCCATCCTATGAAGAGGGTGGTAAATTCTCGGTGATGTATTATTATTATAGTTATGCTTAGTAAACGCGCGATATTCTGTAAAACCACTAACGTGTTTCCGGGTGCAAGTTTAGGGCTTAAGTAACTGGAATGCCTTAAACTGAAAAATTAACGCGTTAGAAACTCTAAGTGGAAAAAGTTTAAAAATGGTTGGGTTTTGAGGTCTCCACATTCAAGGAAGAATTCCGCTCCGCCGTCATCACCTCTTTCCGACACTGTTCCGATAATACTTCCGCAGCTTCCGCTGCACCGAAAAGAGAGGGGTGGTGACAAATACTATGAAGAACCACAAGTGCATGGCCAAAGAAGAAAGCTATGGCATGAAGAGCAAGAGTTTGAAGACCCACCTTTGGCAAGAGGCCAAAACCAAAGAAGGAGGGTGGCATTGTTAGAAGAAGAGGACTTTGATGAGCCACCTTTGCATAGAGCCCAAGATCAAAGAAGGAGAGTTCCACCTCAAGCTCATCAATCTATGAACAATGTCAACTTGGAACTCACACCATTTGAGGGAAAAAGTGATTCGGAAGAGTGCTTAGCTTGGGTGAAGAAAGCGGATATGATCTTTGATTTCTATGAGTATCCGGATGAAGTGAGGTTGAAGTTGGCCGTAATAGAGTTTATAGGCTATGCAATGACTTGATGGGAACAACTCAACAATGAGAGAGCAAAAGGGAACATGCAACATATTAATTCTTGAGTGCAACTCAAGGCACTCATGAGAAGGAAGTTTGTGCCACCCTACTATGACCGAAAGTGTTGTCAAAAGCTGCAACATTTGACACAAGGCAATAGATGTGTTGAAGATTATGAGAAGAACTTGAAGGATATTTGATGAGAGCAAACATTCAAGAAAAAGGAAGAAGCCAAGATGGAACAGTTCCTTTATGGTTTGAGAGGGAATTTGTCAAGAACACTTGAGCTTTGTGACTATAGGAGTTACCAAGAGATGGTACACCGGGCAATCCTCCTTGAGAGACAAATGAAGAAGACTCATACACATTTTACCTTCACTTCCCAACCTACTACCCAAGCCCCTTGGACAAGACAACCCACCACTAGACCTTATCAACCACCAACTCGACCCCAAGGCCAAGCTCTACCAAGAAATGCCCCTCAACCTCCCCGGCTAAACCCTAGACCTAACCCAAATCAAGCCCCAAATGTACCTAACCCCAAATGCATTTGAATGTGCCAACAAGAGAACTATTGTGATGAGGACGAATGGTGAAGTGTCTAGTGAAGATGAGGTAGAATGGTAAGACATTAATGATGAGGAGAAAAGTGAAAGGGATGGAGATGAGCTTCCACCCAAGGGCCATCTTCTTGTCACAAAAAAGGCACTTCATGCTACACCAATGTTGGTTGATGACAATCAAAGGGAGAACCTCTTTCAAACAAGATATTGGGTGAAAGGCAAGTTATGTAGTGTCATTGTTGATGGAGGAAGTTGTACAAATGTGGCAAGTTAATTAGAGCATGGTAAAGAAGCTTAACCTACCTTACACTAGGTACCCAAAACCATACTCACTTCAATGGGTGGATGACTGAACCCATGTGAAGGTGTTTTTCCAAGTCAAGGTGCCTTTAAAGATTGAGAAGTATGAAGATGAGGTTACATGTGATGTAGTGAAGATGCATGCTTCTCACATATTTCTTGGAAGGCCTTGGCAATATGAGAAGGATGCCACTCATTTCAAGAAGAGCAACAAGTACACCGTTTCTCACCTTGGCCAAAACATCACCTTGCTCCCTTTGTCACCAATGCAAGCATATGAAGATCAAAAGCACTTGTCAAGTGAGAATGAAGGGAAAGAAAGCAAAGAGGGAAGTGAGAATAGAGAAAAGAAAGAGGGGGTTCAAGGAACCAAAAAAGAGAGGAAAGAGTGTTCATGTGAGGGAAATACAAGTGAGGTGAGGGAGAGAAAACAAGAGAGTATCCCTTCACTAGCCAAAGAGAGGGACATCAAAAAGGCTTTTCTAGGTAGGAAAACTTATTTTCTCATGATTCCATCTCATTGCATGCTAACACTTGATAACATCTCTTCTCTTCCTTTGTATGTGTCTCATATCTTATAGGAGTTTGAAGATGTGTTTGGCGAGTCCCCTGGCCTCCCTCCATACTGAGGCATAGAGTACCAAATTCACTTGTTGCCCGGGGCTCCCTTGCCAAATAGGGCCACATATAGAAGCAATCCAAAAGAGACTCAAAGGGATACATTCAAGAGAGTCTTTCTTCTTGTGTCGTGCCGGTTCTCTTGGTGCCAAAGAGTGATGATACTTGGAGGATGTACATGGATTGCCGGATAATCAACAAAATAACAGTGAAGTATAGACATCTCATACCTAGACTTGATGATATGGTTGATGAATTGAGTGGTGCATGTTATGACCCGTACTTTCGTCCGTGCCACAACCAAAAAGATAAAAAAGTTAGAAGGTTGAACTGAATATTTTAGAAATAATAAGGACTGAATTGGATTAACTAGAAAGTATAGTTAAAGATCTAAAAATTAAAAATAGAAATTAAAATGAAATTTGTAAGTTTAAAACTTGTAATCGAGAAAAGAGGACCTAATTAGGAACTTATCGAGGGAATGGGGTAAAATTGAAAGAACTTAAAATTACCTAGGACTTATTAGTAATTCTACCTAAATCTAGGACACTAAGCTTCCTCCTAAGCTAGACACGACGCACACGGGAAAGGGATAGGGATTACAAATCTGACTTTGGGGGTTGAGTTATGGACAGAGAGGATTTGGGGGAAGAAGCTAGAAGCGATTAAAAGAGAAGGACAAAGAGTTTTGGACGGGGAGAGGATTGGAGAGCTCGAGATTCGAGGGAGAGAGGCTGAAGGTGGAGATCAGATCAGATCAGATCGAGTCCCTGATTCTTCATCTTTATCGTTCTTTGTCTTCTCTTCTGGTTGCGAGATGGAGATGACCGAGCTGAGAGGCGATCTGCTCATGATGTTCTTCGGTAGAGCCGCGATGAAGGGCGGGCTGGAGAAGACTTTCCGACCTACTGATGCGATGGAAAGAGATGGAGGCGCTGATGACTCGGGCTGGCGGACCCATCGCGAGGCAGAGCAAGAGCTATTGCCGGTGAACTCGCCGGTGGTGACAAGGGTGAGAAACCTCTCCTCTCTTCCTCTATTGTATGATTACAGCAAGAGTTTATAAGAATCAGCAAGGGCCGATTTACCTAAGTGGTAAATTTGGGGAAAATGTTTCAGGTAACTATGATTGTTTTTTGGTTCTTATTTATGATTTATTTCATCAATTTATTAATACTTAAGGTTAGTTTATGATTGAATACTGAAAAATGATGTTGGGACCGAAAATATCAAAGAAAGACATCTACTGTTAAATCTGATTTTCATGAGGGAGTTGTTACCCTTCTGTTAATTACTGGGATTTAGCATTGTTAATATATGAGAAATTCTTGAAAGAAATGAGACACTGATCACTAAAGAATTTTCCCTTGAGCATTTCTTGCTTAGGAATTGTGATTTGTTACTGTTTTTTGGGTAAGTTTGAGGAGCAGGTACTGTTAATGTCTTTCTAAATGTGTTAAGATATGCAAATACTGATTGGTGAGAGAAGTAAAGGTAAATATAGCTGATGCTTTAGTTAAGTATCAAATTACTATTGAGTTGAGTTAATTGAATATATATATATATATATATATATATATATGTATATACGGCTGAAGCTTGAATAAATGCTCTTAATTTCTAGCCTAGTTGCCATTAGTCTCGGATAGATCTCCTTGAATTTAGGAAGGTTTAATTTTATATACCTATAATTCCATAATTACTACTGACTGTTATTACTAATACATTTCTTAAGTAATAATAAAGGTGAAAAAGGGAGTGAATGATCTCTCTCGGTTAAGGACGTGAATATAATGTTTGCTATTGATTTCTACTCAGGTATGCTTCCTCATCCGATCTTTCTTTTTCTAGTTCTTTAATAAATAGTTATAAGACACCTTTACAAATCATTTGCTTGTGTTCTGTGAGTCTGAGACTCATTTCTGACCGGTTGGGGTTATCAACACCTCAGCCACTTCTGTATTCTGGATTCTACTTGTTGTCTTCCTTGCCGGTCCCTAACACTTTTCTGTCAAACATGACAATTATATCAGCATGTGTCATGATTTGTCTTCCTTTAAATGTGCATAGGTATTAAGTAATTAAAATGAATCTAGAACTAGAATCTCACCTAGAAACACTAACACTAGGATCAAACTTTATATTGTCGTCTTTTACTAATACTTTCATTTAAGTGTTTCAGGTATTGTAATACTGAAGACCTCAACACCACCGCCTATGATGCAACTACTGAGGCAATCCATGGTGTTGGTCCCTCTGGGTCCTCTGTCGTCCCTCGTCTAAGACCAAATGGTCTGAAGTTCCTTCGGATTAGTTTCTTCGGATAAAAACAGGTAACTTGGAATGCCAAGAAAGCCACCTGGGAAGTCTTGAAAAACGAGCTACAACGGGGAAGGATTTAGACACGTAGGATTTATTCTTTACTTTATTTATTAATTGTAAACTTTTAGAACTCCTTGTACACACTTAAACTTTCTGCGAGGACTTGTAAAGGACATTTAAAAAAAAAAACTATTTATCCTTTTAAAATGTCTAATTTCTTCCTTTGCAAGTCAAATAGATCCTGAAGGTTGTGAACTGTCATCTTGATGTTGCTTTACTAAGCAGCTGGAATGGCGGGTTTTTATGTTGCTTTACTAAGCAGCTGGAACGGCGCGTTCATAACAGATGGTATCAGTGTAGGACTTTAAGTGTGTATAGTTTTGCAAGTTTTCATTTCTTATTGTAGTTTATACTAAGTCTTTTCTGTTTTCATTTCTTATTGTGGTTTGTACTAAGTCTTTTCCTAATCACTGGTGAGTTGATTAAGTTGAAGAATCACTGGTAAGTTCTCAACTTGATACTTTTTATTAAATTTCTTCTATAGTAAGCTATGAACACTAATACTTGATTTTGTGTTTGATTGAGCATGCCTTGTGTGAAGTCATATTTCAGGAACGAATGGATTATTGTGAAATAGAAGTTCAAACATGCTTAACAACCGGAGTAAGGAAATATGACCAAAACAAGTGAATCATGTGAAAAGGAAAGTAGTAGGGTTGACAAGTGAGTTGAGCAGTTGCGAGCAAATGTATGTACTACGAACTTCTGAACTTCTAAGTGTACTTCTGATTGAATTTTTTTAATTGTTGATCATAGGTTTCTAACTCAGCTGCAAATGAGTTAGAATTTCCAAGCAACTAGAGGTGAACCACCATACCTCGGCTATTTAATTTTCCACCCTATTACATGACTTTAAGACTGGGTTGCTTGATTATGAACTGTAACATTTATGTTTTGCAAGATTACTCTAATTTGCTGATATTGGTAAGTTTAGAGATCGATTTAATCACGGATGCATCCGTGAATTAAGAAACGGCTACGACTAGGGGCTAGCGGGGTTCGCGGCCCGTGAAAGTGGTACTGACAATCAGAAACATCAATCCTTAGTTTTTGTTTGTTGATTGTTGATTGTTAATCGAGTCAAGATTGACGTGTCGTATGCCACAGTCTTTTATTGTTAAAGTTATTAAATTCCTTTGTGTTTATTTTCCTTGTGTAGTAAGCATGATTTTCCTAGGTTTCTTATTTCTTGTTGTTTCCTTGTATTTTATGACATATCATGCATATTAATTAATGCCTGACGTTTGCTTCTTGTGATTTACTCGTTTAAGTTTCTCTTCACTACGGTAACAGTGAGCAAGTCACTTATTTTATTTTTGCAAGCTTACTTTCTTCTTGCTATCAGATTTATTAATCCTGCTAATCCAAATTTGTTTTATTGTGTAACTGGTAATAAAGATGACTAACAAAGATAATGAAGGGAACTGTGAAAACTGCGAAAATGCCTGTTAGAACTGAAGGGTAGAGTTTGATTGTGGACTTTGAGGACAAAGTCCTGTTTAAGGAGGGGCGAATGTTATGACTCGTATTTTTGTTCATGTCACAACCATAGAGATTAAAAAGTTAGAGAGCTGAACTGAATATTTTAGAAATAATAAGGACTGAATTGGATTAACTAGAAAGTAGAGTTAAAGATCTAAAAATTAAAAATAGAAATTAGAATGAAATTTGTAAGTTTAAAACTTGTAATCGAGAATGAATGCATAATTATTTTGGATAATTATTTGTCCGGAGGTTAGATTGTAATTTTTTGAGACATTGTGAATTACATGTAATGGATATGTTTTGATTTCAATGTTCCGAGAATTAATTTGAGTTCAATTTCATGAGATTTAAGCATTTTATAATGCTATACGAGTCTCAGACTATTTTTTTAAAATCCAGTTTCGGAGGGTAAAATGGTCATTTTGAAAAAGTGGATGAAAAATGACATTTCGGTCATTTTAAAGTGGATGAAAAATGACATTTCGGTCATTTCACTTGTGCGCCTATTTTTGGGAGGGAATTGACACATGGTAGGTAGAAATTTGGTAGTCGGATGAAGGGTGGAGTGAAAGACTAAGTATAATGATGATAAATGGAGTAAGAATATGGTTTTATCTCTTTAATATTATTACACCACCTTATCTCTCCATTCTTCCTCATCAAATCTGGCCATCACCATTCAACATTACCAAATCATTTCTTTCAAGTGCTCTTCCTTGTCCATGAGCTTCATATCTTGTTCTTGAACAAATGTTCACAAATCCTTCATCAAAACATCAAGATTCCGTGAAATAAAAATGTTCTTTTCATCATCTCTTCAAGGAAGCAAGCTTGGAAGCTAGGAAAGCATTTCATCTCCTCTCTCATTTGGTTGAAACTTTGGTGGATTTTTTGAGCAAGTTGCTCAAGAATTTCTTCAAGGAAGCCATAAGATGAGCTTGAAATAAAAGTGGTTTCACAAGGAAACTAAGAATGAAAATGATTTAAGCTCATCTTCTTTATTTTCCTTTTAGGGCCGAATTTGTTAAGGGATTTTTTGAAAATATCTACAATAAGTTCTTCAAGATTTTCTTAAGGTAAACATGTTTATGAAGTTATTATGAAGTAGTATAAAGATTTATTACATGATTCGATGAAGATTGGATGTTTTTATAAATTTATGAAGTTGGTGTTCTTGGTGTTCATGATTCAAAGTATGTTGAAAATTTAAATTGATGTTTGATTCATGCTCTTGGGTGGATTTGGAGCATGTTTAATACTTGGAACCATGTTTGAATCATCTTGAAAGTGTGAGCTATGAGTTAGTCGAAATTGATGATTTTTGAAGAAAATATGGATTTTGTTTGAAGTGAGTGTTAATATGTGTTTTTAGGTTGTTTGTGAAGTTAAGTTGAAATTATCATGGATGACGGGGAGTATGTTTGGCCGAATATATAAGGAAAAGAATAATGGTGTTCTTTGTTTAAATGTTGATCCATGTTGATTATATGAAGATTTGAAGCATGTATGAAGTATTAAAAAGTTGAAGAAAAATCTTGGGTGATTTTTGTTGTTGATGCCAAAACTTGAGGAGTTAAAACGGTGAAGATGTTCTTTGAGAAAATATGATTTTATGTTGGAATAATGTTGTTAAGAACACTTAAGGAAGTTTGTGAAAGTTTGAAGAAGAAAAACATTTTTGGAAAAAAAAATGAAGTGTTGCCTGAATTGCACAAGTTGGAAGAAGTTGGGTGTTTGAGAAATTAATCATAAATTTGGGTGGAAAATGATTAATTTGGGTGAAAATGAGCTAAGTTGGTAAATTAGGAAGATTTGTCACTTTTTAAAAGTTGGGGATCAAAATGTAAATTTTGGTAAAGTTTGGTGTTAATTGGTAATTTGTGACATAAGTGAAATTGAAAATTTTGAAGTTTTGGGGTAAAATTGCACATTTCAACAAAATTTAGGGACTTTGTTGGTAAATAGTCATAATTAAGGATTATGTGATGTTTAAGTGGTAATTAGATGTAATTACAAGTTGTCTGACAACTTTAAGTAAAGTTTGACCACGTTGGTCAACAGTTGACTATGTGTGTTAGATAAGAAAAAATTGTTAGATTCAGAACCTTATAAGCATTGTATTGTTATATAGTGTTATAGTTTGTGGCTGGAGATCACATAAGTTCAACCAGAACTTAACTGGATTGTAGTGCAAAGATTGTATCGATTGTCAGATAAGAGGGTTTAACTTCCTTAATATGCGTTTCGATTTTCCTGATGCATATTAAGTTAGCTAATGGCTAGTTCTCGGGTTGAAGGTGGGGTCCGGTGACTCCCGAGGCTAGTTATATGGTAAGGTTAACGGCATGCAGGTTTTAAGTGTGGGACATTCAGCTCCCAGATTGTTAAGTGCA
>JBBYHH010667707.1:0-10303 GCA_038382905.1 Daphne laureola
CGTGTAAAATGAACCGAGCCGTTTGCGAGTCAGTTCGAGCTCGAGGTTGAACCACATTAAACGAGCTGAGTTTCACGAGCCACGAACTCAACCTCGAGCTGAAATTTTGATTCGAGTAGTAAAAAGAGCTGAGCTCGAATCTTTAACGTTCGGCTCGAGCCAGCTCGCGACCCAATTCGAGCTAGAAGTATAAAACGAATCGAGCCATTCACGAGTCATTTTGAGCTTGAACAGTTGAACCACGTTAAACGAGTTTCACGAGCCACAAACCCGAAGAGGATGGTTTTGGGATAATTTACAACTTAATCCTTATTTTTTTATATTTTAATTAATTAAATACTTAAGTTTTTTGAGCTCACGAACTATCGAGCCGAACTCGAACATTAGACGAGCCGAGCTCGAATCATTTTTCTCGAACTCAAGATCGAACTAGTGATGTTCGGGCTCGGTTCGGCTCGTTTACACCCCTACCTCCCACTATTAATATGAGAATCTTTGTTTCTCATGTTTGACCTCATACATTATATACGAGTGTTTTGAAGTTTAGGAAATAATGTTTTGTATTTCCTTAAAACAAACTAAGGTTCTGCCCTTATCCTGTATTTGCACAACAACAATTTGATGAAAGCTTGTGATTCAATTAAGAAGATGTATAGTTTCGAATTCTAAGAATCAAAGAAATTAACACTGATGGATAGCAACAACGATGGTAGGTAAGTACACATAGAAAAAAAGCTGTGTGCTGGGAGCAGGAGGCGGGTGGAGGAGATGTTAGCGGCCCCGCTCCCTCTTGTGGCTCTGGTTCTGCCTATGGCGACAGCCTTGACAGAGGTGGCGGGTCTGGTGGCACAAGGAGGGAGTGTAGAACCCGCAACCTGCAGTGGTGACTGAGGCGATAGGGGATGCGCTGGCTTTGGTTCCGATGGGTGGTCCGGTTACATAGGATGAGGTGGTAAACCAAGTGACACTGGTTGAGGTGAATGGTGGTCAGACAATGACGACTATTGCACGTTTATGCGGCCCAAAACGCACTGGACGAGGAAGGGGGAGGGGCAAGCCAACTGATTTTGGAGTTGGGCAGGCGATGGACAAGAAGTTGCGTATCTCTGATGTCATAGCTGAGGCAGTGGGACTGAGCCGGTGGGGTAGGCGGACTTCCTGCCTCACCTGGAGGAGTGAGTCTGTCACTTAGGAGTTGGTATCTCGTTGCTTTTCCGTCACTTTCCATACTATCTCATCTCAAGACATGCACTTTAAGTTATAAAGGTGTTTTTGTTAGCTTTTCTGCTAGCATATCGTTGGTGTTGTTTTGCTTATTTGCTTGTGTCATCATTTTGCCTCTTGTGAGGAGTTCTTTAATAAGCTTGTTTATTTCTCAGTTAGTTCTTTCTGTGGTTAGGTCGTAGATTGTTTTGTTCTTGTTCTCTTTGACTTTTGTCAATTAATGAATGTGTTTTTTCTCTTATAAAAAATGTAGTTAAAAAATAAAAAGACAGGGAGCGTGAATACCACTCGTAAATGAATATTGACGGTGAAGGGATCTAGCTTCTTAAAGAGTCCGAGTACACAGGAAGTGTAAATTCTAACAGTTGTGGTATTGTGAAAGATGTGGTCTCTTCCCCTAGGGTTTCCTGCCGCCGCCATAGTCGCGAGCCTTCGTTGGCCGTCTACAACACTCGCCTGTCTCCATCCATGGCGCTGCCCAAGACCGCAGCTCTGAGGTCACCCGCGTCCGTCCTCTGTCGTTGCGTCGACGTGTGTGCTGCGAGTTCTGGGTCGACCTCTCGTCCGCCAGTGTCGTCGTCAAGATCTGGAGTCGCGTCGGATGTTTCACCGGCTGGGTAGCCGGTTACGAGCCTGGCCTCGCTCGGCCTTGCTTCTGGATTGGCGTGACACGCGGGAGCTACCTGCTTTGTGTGGGCGTCTCCGACTTACGGCTTCAACGGAGGCCGGCAGTTCAGGGGTCGTTTTGGTGGTCACCGATGCTGATGATGATAACTCTATTGCTACTGTTTTACAGCTTTGGCTCTATTATTCTCATGAGTTTTGGTTGTCTTTGGTATATTGTTGTTTGTTGGTAGAGTGTTGGTTTCAAGCCAAGGATTGGTGTGGTAGATGGTTTGGTATGAAGGAGGTGGTTCAAGCTTCACTTGCAGGACTGAGTAGGGACTCGTCATGCCCGGCTCCATGAGCGTTTGGGCGCGGAGTAGCTTGGGCTACGAGCCGTCTTTGCCTGCTCCGAGTTTTTTACTATGGCTCGCCTTTTTATCTATTTCGTTTGTTTGCAACAATTTGGTAGTGTTTGGCGTTTGTTGGTTTGGTGTTTGCCATGACTTTGTGGTGGTGCTTTCTTGATTTGGCAGATTTTCTTCTGTCGGCGCGCGTATAATGAGTTGATATTGGATTCTCTGCGAACCTATTTGGTGTGCCGCGGTCGAGATCGAGTATCTATATTACTTTACTATTGCATTATGTGCTTTATGGCAGGCTTTACAATAACCTGTTGAGGAGGTGGATCGCTATCCAAATGATTCTGCTCTTGGTTCTAGTATGGTTCAGTTCTAATTTTTGCTTTAGAGGAGTGTTGCTACTCCCCCGTTATTTCTCTTTTTGTTTAGCTTTGTGTAGAGATTTATCTTTCGTCACGTTAAACTTTAGTTTGTATTAATGTTTTTAAAATAATAACAAACAGCTAGCTTTCTGTTAAAAGAAAAGAAAAGAAGAGTCCAAGTACACACCCTACTCAAAAGTTGCATTAACCAAAGGAGAGTAGTGAAAGACGAAACTCATCAATTCGTTTGTCCATTTCGGCCTTGGCCTTAAGTGGACTTTCATGGTCCTTGACTTGCTAATTCTTGGGTTGAAAACATCAATTCGGTCCATAAACACAAGGAAACAATGTAAACCGATTTACTTATTGAGCAAAAGATGCATTTGTTCACCGAGAATTTGTTGGAAGATTCAAACTTCACTTGCCAACCAGCAACCACCTTTCTATTTGGATGAATGGAAGTAATGTAGCATTAGACTTTGAAATCCATCAACTCCTTTTCCTATCAACAATCATCTCCAATACCGGCCATTTCCACACTCTTTACCCGACAACCACTTTAATTTTATTAATTGATCGATGCATCAATCAATTTCTACTTCTAAAACTAGAATCCTACGATACAAGTATAGTATATCACAACTCTATGCCTCCCTATCCATGATTTTGCCCATAACTTAGGGCATGTCCAAGAGAGAGAAAATGAAGAAAAAAGATTATGAATTTTGGTGAAATGATGGAAAATATGTCAAGAAAAAAAGAAAAATTGTTTGCTCAAGAACACATCTTAATTTAATTGACTTTGATCACTTATTTAATACTATAGGATGAACGATACTCTTAAATCATTTGCCTCATCATTTAAACATATAACTAAATAAATAATCATGATATATAAAAACGAACTCAAATAAAATATTTCATCTTCAAGAAAATCCTAGAGAGCGATTCTTCCTCTCTCTCGTTTGGCCTGATCGATGACATGCTTTATCTCCAAGAAAGCTTCGCCGGTCGTCTTCCTCACCTCCGCCCCTACAATTGATCGCCTCTGATCGCTCACCGGCCCCATCATCTTCAAGCTTCATGGGTTTCGTTCGGTCGCTTGGGGTTTTCGTTGGGTTTCGACCGAAATCGTCTCATCCCCTGCTCCTCTCGCTTCCGTCCCCGCTTCATCGACTCTCCATTGCAACCGCCTTCCCCCTCCGCCGCAGCCGCTCTTTTTTTCTTCTGGTTTGATGTTTTCTCTCTGTTTTTGTGGTGTGATCATGGGCTCAATCCGTGCAACTCTGGTCGGGCTCAACCTCGTTGTCGAGCCCATGTTTGACAGTGATTTCTTGATGCTTGTCGGCGGGTCTGTTGGGTGCTATTCAGTGAGATTGACGTGATTTATTTCGTGGCTTTGTGGTGTTTGTATAGGATGGAATGTTGTTTTTTTTAACATGGTCGTCTCGCAGGAAGTTTCGGAAATTGAAAACTGGTGCGGCATGGTCGGGCATGAGCTCACCCTGCCTGGAGCAATGAAGCCTTAGTTTCCGGACTGATCGGGCAGTGGATTCCTCGGTCAGTCTGTTGTTGGTTAGGAACCTATAAGCGATTAGTAGTTTTTCTGCAGTCTTTGCTAGTTTCATTTTATGTTTTGTTCTTCAGGACCCTCTTATGTTTCTTATTTTTTTGTTAGACTTTATTTATTTTTCCTTTGTTTTGCTAGTTATCACGTAAGTGGGTTGCTTTGGTTACCACTATTTCTACGATTAGTGATCTCTTTAGTCCACTATTGGCCGTTGGTACTATTTAGCATTTGGGCGTGCAGGGATACCGAGATCCAGATTCAAGATATTTTTATCTGTCATAGTGGTCATGATCGTCATCATGAATTGCTTAGCCTTTAGAGACCACACAATGTGAGTCTAACCATAGTGGTTTTGGTTTTCCAAAGTGATTCCATTTATGTGGAGATTTTTCCCTTTACGACTAGGTTTAGTTGTACCTATTTTGAGTACTTTAGTTCGTCGTTTATTACTTATTTTGTAATGAATTATCATTAATAAAATAGGTCTTTCTTGTTTAAAAAAAAATAATTGAACTCACTAAAATGATACTATAAGACTTCTAAGTTAAGGTTGAGCGCTACAAAATAATCAGATTTTTTTCATTTCTTTTACTAGTTATATTTGACTTATGAACCTTATAACTAACATTGTTATAGAGCTCAACCTTAACTATTTAGTGAATAAACACTAAAATACTCTACAAAATGGCTTGTTAACTTCATTTTTTTTTTTTTTAATACAAATGGGGTAGGGGATTGAGAATACTAGAAGCTCGAACTCGAAATCTCTTATAAGGATCCACAAAAACATTAATTACTAGACCAAATACTCAGGACAGCTTGTTAATTTCTTAAAAAAAGAAAACTGAAAATTAATTAGAGACGAAATGTTGGGGTCCCTCTCATCAAACTATTTAAGAAGACAAAGGTTAAACCTTACTCGATCTTCCTGTAATAATTCTCATCTTTCCAATCTTCCACGTATCCATTTTGTAGAGGTTTTTTTTTTTTTTTTTTTTTTTGAGAAAGTTTCAAGTTATTATTTTAACTACTGGATCTAGCTAGGCCGAGCAACCGTATTTTCAATCACGTTCGGCGACTTGGTGGCCTGATAGCGCACAGTACAAATCCTAGGGATTAAAGATGTTCAGATAAAAACTTTCAGGTACCGCATCCAGGAAACAGCAAATGACTTTCTTTTACCGAAATTTCATGAGTACTAAAATCCGTGCATGATACTTATTTTTATGTTTGTGGTCTCACTAGTCGATTCTAAAATTTTTGGGACTCGAAGTGAAAAGAGTAATCTGGATTCATTGTCAAAATTATATTTACATAATTTTTTATTTTAAAAATATGTATGTCATAATATAATAATAAAATTTTTAATAATAATAAAATGATATAATATTTAAAATAAAAATATAAAAATTACAAATATTAGTACCTATATAAGGACTGAAAATTTATATAAATATGCTTCCATAATCTATATTTAAGAATTAATGCATGTCGGATATCTTGAAAATTAAAATTGGGACTCTAGACATCAGCCTTCTCCGGCTGCCTCCAAGGTGAGTACCGGGTCTCATTTAAAATTTTTGCTTTATTTTAATTTTATTTTTAAGTTGCGCGTCCTATTGTAATTTTTTCCGTCCATTTCTGTCGTTTAATAGAAGGAAGTATGCGAAAAGACAAGTTTACCTTTAATTAATTATTAAAATACACCTCAATTTTTTTAAATTTAATCAATTGTACCCAATATTTTCAAAACTTACGTATTAACCTTTTTTTAATCAACTCCCACGCATCACTCCACTTAATACTACCAAAATGTTAACGTTATTTTTTCTTCTTTTCTTTTTCTTAAACTAATGTTAACCGATGAAAAAAGTGAAAAAAGGAAAAATTGGAAAAGGGAAATTGGCGTATTCGACCTCACCTCTTCCACTTTACCTCTCCACTCCACCTCTGCAGATCTTCTCCATGAACACCGGCGGTGACAACAGTCTCAATTCGTTTTCACTCTTTTGAATCTTTTTTATTGAATTGTTTCTTGATGTTCTTTAAAGGCTTAATTAAATTGATTTTGTTGTAGAATTTTTCTTGCCCTAATTTTTTTTTTTTTTTTTTTAAACAATCAGATTGATGCATATCTTCAATTAATTGTGAGTTCATCTCACTGTTTTGACCTAATTAAGAGAGGGTTTTTTACAGTTTGGATTTCCTCAGTTTGTTGCAAGCTTTGAATTTTGACACTAATTCATTTTCCGGTGGGCTCGACAGCCTTCCAGTTTTCCCCACTCTCCAGTCTCGGAGGTCATGTAACTTGGGACACAGGAGTTTTTGTAGATTGGGGCAGTTGATGAAAAATGGTTAATGTATAAGTTTTAAAAATTGCGGTAGAATTCATTAAATTTAAAAAATTGAGGTGTAGTATAATAATTAATTAAAGAAAAAAGTAAGGGTATAATGGTTATTTAACTAACTTAATAATATAACTATTTTGAAACAAAAACTTAAACTCACACCAAAATAGATGACAAAATAAAAAGAGTCACTCAGTACGGATTTTACTTACTCGAATTTTCAAGTAGCTTTTTTCCAGGTAAGTCAGTCACCTATCCACTGGATTGCAGAATGACCCCTAAAGTTTAAAACAATTACCGGCTCCCTAAGCAGAAATAGAATGACTATGAAAACTAATTACAATGGAAGCCCTTGACCTCCTCTACCATTGTTCATCATTCAAATTTCTCAAAAAAAAAAATCTAACTTTCTCAATCTCAATACATTAAACAACCTTAAATATATTAATTCACCATCAATTCACTATAAAATAGTAATATTTTTTTCAAATTACTTTACTCACATATATCTCATCCATCAATCAAAATACACTTCCCCAAATTTATCCAAACATATTTCCATTTTTTGTTGAACTGAGTCTTAATAATGGAAATTGTCCCCGTAAGCAAGATCTTGTACAAAAGGAGCAGAATGATAGTGTCGTGGACTCTTGAGCCAGGCACTTACCGTTTTTGCTGCTATTCATTAATCATTCCATCTCCCTTTTACACCCTTGACCCGCCGAATCAACAAAGTTTTTTTTTTTTTTTTGGTGATGTTTTTTTCATTTTTTTTTAAAAAAAAAAAAAAAAAACCCATCTTATTTTATAATGGGTGCACACGTAGTAAGAACCTTTTCTTACTAAAGATCCAAATATACCTTCTTCCTATTGTTAGTGTCTCTTTATCAAGAATATTCTTGTCCTGTGCGTACCCAAATAATTTCTAGTATTTTATATGCTTCATCAGGATTGGTACGTTACACCTTACACGTAATAATAATATTAAGTGGATCAAAATATACATTTACTACCATACATCTACATTGAGTTATTAAAATTTATATATAAAAACGTGATTTACATTAAGACAATCAATGTTTAAAAAAAAAATAATAATAATTTCATAATAATATTCGTTTGTTAGTGTGGTTTGAGTGGTTTTGCAGGTTCAAGTGTATTCGGTGATTTAAGGGCTTGTTTTTTGTTACCGTCGGAACATGTCCAAAAATCAAAATACATGCAATACGTAGAGTATATGGAAGATTTAGAAACTGAGAAATGACATAATTTATAATGGTAAAATGGATTCTCCACGTGATTGGCTAACCTCGATTCACATATGTTATTGATAGTGTGAACCAATGACCTGCAAGATAAGAGAGAAAGAGAATTCATGCGTAGAGGAGAACAAATAAGTTGATTGTGTAGTAAGTACCTTTTATGTGCTAGGTACCACCAAATATATAAGATGGTAGCGGGACCCTTTAAGAAAGGCATGATTATTGAGATTTGGGGTATTAATGTGGTAATATTTAGGGAGAGCCGTTAAGGACGTTGTAGATATATTTGACATCCTGAAGAGATTTAATGTTGAGTCGGATCACATGTTCTGTTTGTGCGTAATCGAGGCAACCTCGTTTGAGGTCATTGTCACATACGAGGGGCTATGGCCGGTTACCACCTAGTGTTGTTTAATGGGTCGGGCCCATATATAATATATCAGTTATCATTTCTCTAGATTTTGAATCGTTGGAAGAAGTTCTAGCTAGAATTAGCAAGCAAAGGGATATTAAAAATAAAGAAGAAGAATAAGAAGAAGAAGAAGAAAAATCGGGCCCTTTTGCCTCTTTTCAACATACAACACAACTTTCCCGTAGTAAATTATAGAGTGAGCATGGCTAGCTAGTAGTGGGTGCGGCTCTATGTTTCTGATATTGTTGGCCAGTTCCCACTTAACAACAATAAGCTAGATAGCATCATGCATGTTTTTAAATAATTACGGTCACTTATAAAATGTCAATTCTCACATTAATTATTGATACACCAATTTTACATTCTACTCTATTTCCATTTCTAATTAAAAAAATTATTTTTATCTTATATACACATTTTACAATTTTACCCTTAAGTCAATAATATTTTTTAATCTTTTAATTCAGTCAAATGTATCACTTTAAATGGAAATGAGAGAGTATATTATATTTAATTCATCCGTTTCAAAAATTTTGAAACATTTTCTTTTATTAGAATGTCCAAAATTATTGAAACATTTTTCTTTTTAGAAAAGTTTGTACATAAATTTATTAAATTATCCCTCTATCAGTATTCCACAAACAATTAACTCCACTTAAAATAATATACTGACTAGACTAGGGAGTTAATAGGTTTAAAAACTAATGTGATGGATGGAGTAATTATTAGTTATAGGAAACTTGTTGGTGATGATTGTGTTGAACTAGAACCCAAGGAATATGGGCCATGGCAGGAGCAACACTTGTCCTTAATAAGCGAAGCATATATCCATCCTAACCCCAAAGAAAGAAAGCGAATCAAAAACCAAGAACCAGAAGGAAGCAAAATTAGAGATCAATTAATTAGAAGAAAGGAGAAGCAATCGATCTGAGGATATATGGGCAATTGCGTGTTTGGAGGGTACGCCCACGTGGAATTAGAGATGATCAAGGTCGTCACTTCCGGCGGCGGCGTCATGGAGCTCTACGCCCCGATCACCGCCGACTGCATCACCAACGAGTTCCCCGGCCACGCCATCTACCGCTCCCCTCACCTCCTCTCCCCGCCGCTTCTTCATCACGAGCCACTCCTCGCCGGCGACCTCTACTACCTCCTACCCATCAACGCCCAACACGACGGCGAATCGTCCCCGTCGCCGCCGGTCGCAATGACACCGTACCGGATGTCGCAAAGGGTACTGCCGAAGCCGGCGGCGGCGGAGGTTTTTCCGAGGTATAATTATAGCAGTAGATCAGGGCGAGGAGTGTGGAAGGTGAGGCTGGTGATCACCCCGGAGCAGCTGGCGGATATTCTGCAGCAGGAGGCTCGGACGGAGGAGCTGATCGACAGCGTCAGGACGGTGGCCAAGTGCGGGAACCAGCACGGCGCCGCCGAGTCGGTGGCCTGCAGTTCTGATAATTGTAGTGTGGCCAGTAGCTGGAAGCTGGGGTCCTTTGGCAAAGTATAATAACGTCGACAAACATTAATTATTAGTTAATTAATGTTTGGTTAAGCTGTAATTACTGCAATTCTTTTTCTTGAAAACGGAAAAAGAAAAAAGAAAAAAAAGAGATGGCTAGTGGTAGGCTATTCGTGTTTGTTTAATTGTTTTCATTCTTTATTTGTTTTGTTTTTTGTGTGGATATTATTGTTTAGTAGTCTGACAAAATATTATCCCGCGGCGCGTGAACAATATAAAAGTAAGATTTAGTTATCATCTAACTTTCGGCAAATGTATGGCCATATATAGGGATGACAACCGTTTAATTAAAATCGTAAATCGTGGTTAACCCCACCATGAATGATGGTTTAAATTATAATTTATATTCATGATTTTATGGTTATGGGTGTCTAAGGATAACCGTTAGTCTGGCGGTTATGATCATGATTTAAGAATATCCGTGACCGCGGATAACCGTTATCTAATAACCACTAAACCTAAATCTAAACATACTCTTCCCTAGCCCAATCTATAATTTATAACTATATATGGAAGAATGATAATCACTTTCCGGAAAATGGTGTTCATTCCCTAAAAATTATCCACTTAATCTTTCAGTATTACAAATAATAGGACATTTTTTAACCATCAATTATATGGATTTTTTAACCATCTTCACT
>JBBYHH010667818.1:0-10302 GCA_038382905.1 Daphne laureola
ACAGATTTTGTGTTGTACGAGGGACCGTAGCGTCTGCTGCGGTAAGGGTCGCAAGAAAAATTTTTAATTATTAAAAAAAAAAAAAGTGGATGAATCCAGATGAACTTCATCCGGATTCATCCATATTTTCCCATAATTACCCAGAAATTGGCGATCTAGGAGGAGCAAGCGACGGAGGGGACGGTGAGAGAGCGACATCTGTGGAGCAGGGGTGGCGATGGTGGCCCAGAAGAAGAAGAAGAAGAAGAAGAAGAAGAAGAAGAAGAGGAAAAAGAAAGAAGAAAACGGCAGAAGAAGAAGAAGAAAAAGAAAGAAAGAAAGAAAAAGGAAGAAGAGAGAAGGAAATCAAGAAGAATGAAGAAGAGGAAAAAGAAAGAAAGAAAATGGAAGAAGAAGAAGAAGAAATAAAGAAAGAAAAATGAAGAAGACAGAGAAGAAGAGAGAAGGAAATCAGGAAGAAAATAAAGAAAGAACAAGGAAGAAGACGAAGAAGAAGATAGAAGGAAATCAGGAAGAATTAAGGAGAAAGAAAGAAACAAAGAAGAAGAAGAAGGATTACAGCAAAATAAAGAAGATGAAGTGTGTGGCAGAAATGAAGAGCAAAACCCTAAAATGGTGGTTGTTGCGGCCTTGCTGTAGTTATGGTCGCAACAAACTCATGTTGTGCCATTTGCTGCGTCATTTATTGCGGTAATGGTTTGTTGCGGCCAAAACCGCAGCACAAAAATGTATTCCCCATGTAGTGTTTAATTGTGGAATTTTTTTTTCAGTTTTTATTTCTAAATTTTCTTTGTAAATGTTTGATTGTATAACTAACTTCTAAACAATGGAAAATAAAGTTCCCTAATTTAATATTCCCTCTGTCCTGAATTAATTGGTCCATTTGACAATCACGTTTCAAAGTTCAATGTTTGATCCAAATTTTCATAACGATAAGTAATGAAAACAAATTCCAAAAAAATATATTTAGAAAAAGTATGTTGCAAATTATGAATGAAATATAAATTTTTTAACTTTAAACATCTAAACATCCATGAAAATAAATCATAGATTAAATACTGTGAAACAAAAAAAAAATGGTCCAATTAATTCAGGACAGAGGGAGTATTAGAGTTTTCCAAAATTTATAAAATAAGGTTTTCCATCACTTGAAAGCTAATTATATAATCAAACATTTACAAAGAAAAATTGAAGATGAAAACTTAGAAATTTTTTCACAACTAAATAGATGTTAAGTTGGCTCATAATTTTCATGCTTTAATTGCATATATTGCAGCGTGCATATATACATTTTTTTTTTCTTTTTTCTTTTTTGAGGAACGATCAATCAATGTATTAATGATCAACAAAAATACACCTGAAAGAAGCCATAATCGAGCCTAACAAGAAAAGAAAAATGAACGACTCTAAAAAGGCAAAGCAACGCCATGACAAACTATGACCGAGGTAAAAAGTTAAAGAGCATAAGGCAACAGCAGATGACGACAACCTAAGCCCACTAACCAGCCTTCGAGAGAACCCACTCAGGGGTTGAAAAATCACAGAAAATAGTGCAGTGATGTAATAAAGATCCGCGATCTCGCCCAAGGCGCACCCAATCATCTCCGATGGAACTAAACGCCAAACCACCGCACATGTGCCATCGAAAGAGCTACAGAGCCAGAGCCACACCACCACCAACAACAAACCAAAGCAGTCCAACAAATACCAAATCAGACGAAAACTGAAAAACAACCGACACGATAACAACAAAAAACGAGTCCACAAAAACGTAAAGAAACTTGAAAAAGGCCGAACACAAAACAAGGCATGCCAGGTCATCCCTGCACTTGGCAAACCTTGAGACCACTTAATCATGGCGCTAGGTGAGGCACGGAAAACCCCAACCCCACTGGACTATCACCCACAACCACAACCTCCACTGCAATGGGTGACTACCCCCATTCCGTCTTTACTCCTCCAACTCCCAAATCAAGCAGTATCCCCACCCAAAAGTGGGCCACACACATCAGCCCCCGAGGTGGAGCCACACACCCGGTCGGAGCCACCCTCTTTTGTGTAACAAAAGCAGAGAAATCAGATCCAACTGACGGGTCTGACTGGCAGCAGATCAAACGCCAGAAAAATGAAGGAACAGATCCAACAAACCATCGAGATAAAAAAACAGTGTTGTTTACAGAAAGCACCACCATGAGCCACAGAGATCCGACCGCCAGATCCGATCAAAAGACAAAGCCGCGTAGGCCTTGCGGAGCCGCCCGGGTATAAGCCGACATGACAGCAACAGGAGTCGGCAGGATCGCGGGCGATCGAGGAAGACAGTGCCGGAGCGAGTTAAGGATAGACGAAGCCTTGACGAGGACCGAGCTCTTGGACGGTAGAAGGATCGACGAGGCGGCGAGATGAGACTGGCGACGCCGATGATGGAAAAAATCTCCAGGGACATCCATGCGGCTAGGGTTTCTTTCCCACTGTAAATTGTTGTTTCAGCGCGCACATATACATAAGTATTATGTAAATATAAACTCATTGATCTCAATCTCATGTCGTATCTCCATCAGGTCTAAATGCAATAACTCCACACCCAGAATTATAAGTAGCGGTGAGAAATTACTTACATCGTCTTGTGTCATAGTAGTTTGTTTTTTTTTTTACGTTTTTGCGGTTTGCATAATGATTGATCAGATGACAATGACGACTAGGTAGGATGACCGGTTAAGGAATGAGAAATGGAAAAAAAAAAAAATATATTTAAATTAAAGTGTTAGAATCAGAAATATTAATGATAATAAAAACAACTAATACTAAAATTGTTAACATTTAACACAAATGATTAAGTGAGATAACGGAATATTTCGGTGAACTTGAGAAGTGTAACTGCAGATTTTTAAAATTAGATCAGACAGACTTAAAATTTCACCATGTGGATTTTTGTAATTGACTCTTAAACTTTTATAGATCAGGCGTAATTACAAGTTACGTACCTTGACACCCAGGTCATGTATGTTAATGGCAAGAAGATATATTGGGCTACATATAAGTCACCAGTTGGAACTTGGAGGTTGACACACTCTATTAAAAGCAGGTTGGTTGAGTCACGCAAATGAATCCCTAAGCACACCTATATAGATATACAGTTGCGAATGTTGGATTTCTAGAAGGGTCTACACATATAAGTAAACGCTATATACCCAAAAAAAAAAAAAAAAAACTTCATTCATTCCCAAAAATACTACGTACAACATTTGATTTTTTTATATCAATTTAATTTCAATTTATCCATATTTTTATTTTTATTTTAAATAATACATTTACAAAGTAAATACATTCAGTTATTATTTCTATGCAACAGTTTTAAGGGAAATTATCATATATCTCCTGAGGTTTACCATAATCTGCACTTTATCCTTTATATTTTCAAAATTCATGTTTTTACCCTTTGAGATTTAGGAAAACCTACAAAAAAAAAAAAAACCCTAGAAGTTAATCTTCGTTAATGTTTCCGTTAAACTTTACATTTAATTATTAAATTGGACCCTAACTTTTATTAATCATAACAATTCACCCTTCATGTTTTCAACATACACTATATTTCCCCCATTTCCCTACTAACCACATGAGACATCGTTCACACCACGTGAACCCAACAATGAACACCGATTTCAAACCCTAAACTAAAGCCGATCCAACACTTGTTCGTCTCCATAAAATCTCAATAATCCTTGCTTCAAAGTTTTCACATTAGAAACCACACACAACTAGACAAGAATTTTAGAACAATAAAAAAAATATGCCTTTCCCCCAAACATTAACTTATTTGTTTCTAACTTGCAGATCACATATATATGAGTTCTTCAGAAACATATTTACCCTTCTTCTTTGAAATCAAAACCAAAGCAAAATCCCTTTGCATATCTTCTGATTTCAATCGTTTCCCTCGAATCAGATGGACGGAATCACCGACCAACTTGATGCAATCCGCTACCATCGTCACGACTATGTGCTCTCTCCAACCGGTGCATCATTCTGGATGTGTTGTTGAGGGCCTTGAGCATCACATTTAGGGCCGCGTATGCCAACAGAGTGGTGCTCATCTCGATCTTGTCGGCGTACAGGAACATGATCCGGTAGCAGAGTCTAGAGCTGGTCAATGGTTGTGTTTCAAGAATTCTGGAGGAAGTCGTTGTGGCTGTGGCTAGGTACGACGGTGGTGACGATTGTGAAGCAGTTGAAGAAATTAATTAAAAGAGAGAATTTGAAGGGTTTATTTACAAGGTCAGTTCAGTTGGGATTTGGTGATAAATTAAAGGTGATCAAGTAGGAGATGAGAGGATCGAAGAGGTCAGAATCTGAGGGTGGGGTTGAAAATGTAATGGGGTAAAAACCTTAGGGTAGAATTATTAGGTTTAAAAACGTTAGGGTCTAATTTTTATAGTTAAACCTAAAAATTTAACGAAATTCTTAATGGTAGTTAGTCCCAGGATTTTTTTTTTTTTTTGTATATTTCTCGAAATCTCAGGGGGAGAAGATAAGATTTTGAAAATATCAAAGATAAAGTGAGATTATGACAAATCTAAAAGCTAAATCATAATTACCCAAGTTTTAATAAAATATTACCACTATACTTTTGGAACCAAAGAAGTATTAGAGAAATCATCATATATTAAAAATAGAAAGAAAAAAAAAAAAAGAAAAAAAAAAACAGGAAATCATCTTGAATAATACACTTTCTATATTTACTTTTGAAAAAAAAAATGAAAATATATTGTTTATCCATCTAGACACTCCACCATCACCATATTTATAGATATAGATATGTGAGTATTTCCTGTTAATTAAATAATACTTTTATATAGGTCAGATTACCTATTATTCCCTTTAATTATGTTGATTCGCTCATTTTCATCCATGAATTATAATTCGTTCTTATTCATGTCCTTGTAACTATGTAATGTTCGATACTTCACCCTTTCGACTCAGTAACTCGTTCTGTATGAAATTAACAATATCAAAAAAATGTATGGACTAGTGTCTTATTTGTACATTTTTAGACAATTTAAGACATGATATAACCCCAAAAAAAAAAAAAGAATTGGTTATTATGAAAGCACATGTGAAAATGGAAGGTTAAAATCTTCTTTGTCGACCGACTGTAAATTTGTCCAATTCTCCAGCAATGCGTTGTCTCTTCTCGAGGCAGAGTCGTTCACTTCCTCAAGGACCTCAACGCTGCTCGTGGTTGTTATTGACGACATTGTTTCACCTACTAGAGCCTCTCTTAACGGCTCGAGTACCAACAACTCATTCAAATGAGAGATGCAACAGATCTGGAAGTTTAATTTTTGTCATTTGAACAAGTTTTGAATACCAAAGTTCCGATTATGAAATTTGGAGGACTAACCAAATATTTTTTCCAAGAGGTCAACAAACACTAATATGGTCAGAAGGGTAAAGTGTATAACGATGCATAGTTCAGGACCTGAGTCAGAAGATATTATAATTGATGGACTAATAATTGAGTCAACATAGTTGAGGAGCCGAACTAATAGATAATTTGACCTTGTTTGTCAATCTTAGGGAGAAAGAGTGATTTTGTCATTAACCTTTTCAAAATCTCTCATTTTATCACCAACTTTTGTTTTCTGTGGTAAAAATGCCACAAACATTTAGTTAAAGGGGTACATTTGTCACTCGAAGTCCGATCATTAAGTAATCAACGACTGTTGGAGATAGAGACAAATATCACGAATGATACACTAAAGACTATGAAACATATCGGTAGCTCGGGTGTGACGGATTAAAGTATCGTTCAGTTGAATCGAAGAAGATAAGGTCAGATTTTCTATTATGGGTCTGTTGCGATTTGTGGTGTTCCACCATTGGTTGAGCATGAAAAAGATTGATATTGATCTCGTGGAGTTCTAACAAATATTGGAAGATAATTTTTCTTTCCAAGTTAACGGTTCTGTCATGCCACACTGCACCGTTGGCTCAATAATGACAAATTTACCATTAAAGTGAAACGTAGATGATATTTTTAGCCGGAAAAAAAATTAGTGACAAAATGAGAGATTTTAAAAAAATTAGTGATAAAATTACCGACAATGGTGTATAAGAGTATGATGATGGAAAAAATAAAGTATTCAACTATCAATCTGAAAAATATATAAAACGATATGTATACATATCATAATTAATGGAGTATCTCATATGTACATCGAAAGTGAATTATTTTTCATTCACCAGTAAAACTTTGTATAATTGTATCAACTAGGGCATGCATCCAAAAACGCAGAATTTTAAGAGGAACCACACATCCCTTATTATGCACGCAAATTAGCTCTCAAAATGCATCGGTAGTCCTGTAATTTTAATTTATGTACCATTATGGTTCTGTTTTAACTTTTTGTATCAATAAAGTCATGTTTTTTTAATTTTTTTTCAACTTGTGGTCATTTTCCATCCGTTTCCAGTTAACTTTAACGGACTTGATAGAAAAATGATAATTTTAAGAATTAAAGTTTTAAAAAAAAATCTATTTACACCCCAAATTTTAAAGTTAATCATTTATATCCACCCTAACAATTACAACTTTAAAAAACTACCCCCAAGTTTCAATTAACCCACCAACATTCCTGCCCACCCTGCTACTGTCGGAACGCCATCGCCGCCGCTGCCGTCGAACCACCGCCACCAAACACGCCAGAAATCACCAAAAAACGCCGAGAATCGCCCCTATCCGCCGCCCCAATCTCTAATTCGCCCGAAATCGTACCATAGGATTTCGAATCGCAAACCCTCGGTCGCGATTCGTGAGCCCAGGGCCGCGGTTGCGAGCCTAAGGTGCCGAATCGTAACCCTGGACTCGCGAATCGCATTTATAGGACCCTTTTGATATATCGTATTTATAAATGGTGGTAATTACTAGATACAGTATGTGTATGCATCGCAGAAAGATAAGGTTGTCTGCAGTCACAACATAGCTAGTACTCTGATTATGGATGATGAACACATCATCAATAAAATCACAAAAATTGAGTTTTATGATGATATGTTCATCATCTAAAACCACAACACTATATAGTATATAGATTCTAAGATTTTTCCAAATTACAACAAACAAAAGATTATTAAATCTATCAATTTTTTTTCATTGAATTCTTTTTTTTTTTTCCAACCCATATAGATAGATATTATTAATCAATACAAAAAAATCTCAAATATCAGAGTGGAAGAGAAA
The DNA here is from genome assembly GCA_038382905.1 of Daphne laureola. Taxonomy (NCBI): domain Eukaryota; kingdom Viridiplantae; phylum Streptophyta; class Magnoliopsida; order Malvales; family Thymelaeaceae; genus Daphne; species Daphne laureola. The sequence goes on from JBBYHH010667818.1 coordinate 7,241, forward strand.
TGGCGCATGCAATGATTTGGGCGCATGCATGATCAAAACACCTTATTCCATTTCACTTCACTTATATGGACGGCTACTTTATAAAGCTGAAGTTGACAGATCACGTAAATTAGATAGTAGCTACTATACTACTACCACTCCGTAGCAAGTCAGCAGCGAGAGATACGCGCCGGACCGAATAATGGAGTCTCTCTCAAACCCTTCTTATGATCATCTTTCGGTGCCGGTTGAAAATAGTTATTTTAAATAATTATAATGTTTTAAATAATTTTTTAATAATAAAAATTAAATAATTATAATTAATTTTTAAAAATTATTCATAGATAACTTTTTAAAACACTATTTCTAAAATACTGTTGCCAAACCCACATCCTCTCCTCCTATCATATCTTTCCGTTATTTCTCACGATTTTTAAAGCTAACGCGTTAGTTAACACCCCAATCTTTTTATCTCTGACAACTTAGCCCATAAACTTACTTTTCTTGCATTTTCACCCTTCCTCCCTTGTCGCTTTCGCTGCCACCGTAACCCCTGAATTATTTAAATTATCATAAATTGGTCACTAATTTTTTTATCCAACCGAATAAATCACTGAATTTTTATAATTGTACAAATTTAATCACTGAATTTGAATTCTAATGATTTTTCACGTGGAATAACAATGCAGATTGAGCGAGAAGTTCAATATAAAGTGTCTCTAGGTGTCCAATTAAAAAAAAAAACATGTTAAAATAATACCACCGAGAAAGTCAGATGTGGTTATGGTCAAGAAAAATGACGTAATATTCCATTAACATACGTGCATTTTTTTTTTTAAAATCAAACAGTTAGAGACACTTTAGGTTTAACTTTATGCTCAATCCGCGCCGTTTTCTCACCTGAAACATCATCAGAAATGAAATACAGTAACTAAATTGGTACAATTTTAAAAATTCAATAATTTATTCGACTAGATAAAAAAAATTATGGTCAATTCGTAATAAATTGAATAGTTCAGGGATTTATTTGTATTTTTTACCTTTACAGATAATCACTAAAAACTAACTGTAAATATCCTATTCAAAAAGTAAAAATTATTTTAAAGTCAAACACATTTAATTTCCTTTTTCCTGCAGCAATTTTATCAAAATAAATCGCTATAATCGATTAGGGAAGCTAGTGATTGGGACGAAAATGCCTTTCAAAAAAGGGTATTTTTAACCCGTCCGTTTATATATCATATATGTGAAAAATACTTATCTAAATATACTACTCTCTTTATTCTAAAAATAATAAATTTTTTAATTTTTAATATTTATTTAACTTTAATTTATCTATATTATTCTGAAGTAGAAAAAATGTAAATAAAATTTGTTTGTAAAATAGATTCATGAATTTGTTATTTATATGCAAAAATCTTAAATTTATATTTTAAAATGATTGAAAAATAAAATCATAAATTAAATGCTGAAAAATAAACATTTCATTACCTTTGAGATGGAGGAAGTATTAATTAACTAATTTAACTAACTAATCTAATAAATTAAAAGATTGAAATATCATTTCTAAACATTTATTAAGAGGGTAAACTTAACATTGTACGTGAAATATCATATTATGTGATAAATAGACACACACCTTATTAAGGGATGCCCCAGACACTATTTAAGGGTATTTTAATTTCCTTTTTATCTATCAATTTTTTTCTTATTTTGTTTCACCATAATTATTATATATATAAGAAACTATTAAAAAAAAAATTAAAATATCCTTACACGAAAAACCCGTTAACATTTTCCTTACAAAAAACAAGTTGGGGGCGAAAGTAACTAGGGTGTAGGAATACTTATTTTGTTTTAAAAAATGATCGCTACAGTTGTAAAATTGGTATACAACACTTTTTGCATATATTACTCCCTTTATTTTAAAATTATTAAAATAATTTTTTTATTAAATTATCTTAAAATTATTAAAATATTTTTTTTATTTAATAAATTTGTATACATAAATTTATCTAATTATGTATCTATTCTATTCTTTCACCTATTAAATAAACATAATAAAGGGAGGATGAGTATATTTTAATTTGTATCGTTCTCTCTCTTGTTTGGCCAGGCCAGCTCATTGATCATTCACATCCCCAAAAACGCCAACGCCAACGCCAACGCCACCACCAACCCTTCTTTTTACCTCTCCCCTCCCTTGACGTTTCCCCCCCACCAGATCTCTCACGTCTCACCATAAAGATGCGTGCTTTTTGACGTCTCCCGCTGTTTCACTTCTCTCACCCGCAGATCACATTGCCCTTCATCGTCGTTGTTTCCTTCCCTATACTTCTCGTCTTCCTCTCCGATTGTCCCTTTTTACGGCTTATTCCGCCGCTTCTTTTCCATTCAGAAACCGTCTCTGCAAATGGAGAATGGGGCGGAGAAAGAGAGTGTTGGGTCTGTGATGTTTACCGAGGAGGAGTTGCGAGAGGTAAGCGGATTGAAGAAAGGAGTGAACTTTATAGAGGTCACGTGCGGTTGTACCAGCCATAGATATGGCGATGCTGTTGGCAGGCTTAGGGTTTTCCCGAATGGTGATCTTGAAATCTCATGCGAATGCACCCCTGGTTGCGATGAAGGTAATCTCTCTTTCTCTTTCTTTTGTCCTCTACACACTCTTTTACGCTTTTTTTCTTTTCTCCAATCGGCCTTGGTTCTTGTGCATGTTGGTTGAGTTTTGCGTCCAACTTCTGGTATACTTGACGTTGATGGATGTCGCCTTCTGTTGTTTGAACTTTTGTTCTAGTTGGGGCGTGTAACATGATGATTTTCGTATGTTTCTTCATCATCTGGGACAGTGATCAGTGAAGTAGTTAATGCTGATACTTTCTTAGCATTCCACACCCCTTCCTCTCTGAGATGATGAACTGACCTCTGAGTTTTTTAAGTACTTGTTATTATTCTTGCTGTTACGTCCAAAAGCTGTATCTTGCTGCAGGTTTTACTCTAATATCTGACCTCGATCTCCTATCACGACCAAACGCAGTTACTTTTTTACTTGCTGACTCATATATTTGGCATAGCTAGCGGCATTG
>JBBYHH010667929.1:0-10302 GCA_038382905.1 Daphne laureola
AAGAATTATTCTCTCATAGAGAAGCAAAAGAAGGACGAAAGTTTCCTTATCCACATCCTCATGAATACTGCAAGAATTCCAAAATATATTTTGAAGGAATCTTGGTTACTAGGGCTACCGGAAAAACCCAACAAATCACCCTCTATTCTCTAGGGATCCCTCCAGAAAAAACAGAAATGGAAAGAGAACTTCTTTTTTCCAGTAAAAAATAATGATTTAAGGACCATAACTCCTCCAGAGATGGCAAGAAAGTATTGGCCTAGGCATATGCACCTTGTATGAGAATATAATTCACTCAGAAAATATGAGTATTTTGCGTTGATACTTCAAGAAACGGACTCTGTGGAAATAGAACACAAAGAAAGAAATACCAAATCTCCAGAACGGAAATACTTCCAGGAAGTTGGAATTTCAAAGCTAAGTATCTACAAGGTATGGACACCAGAAGAATGAGGAGCGCCTCATTCCGGAAGAAGATTCCTATATAAAAAATAGAGTGACCATGCCTATTCTTATTGGGACTATATCCAGGCATGAGATGAAATCTTTAATATCCAAAATTCAGATAACATTCATTCCTGGATGATTCTTTTTAAGACAAACCAAAAGAAATTTCTAAACTGATTTCACCATTGGTTTGCAAAGAAATGACTAATCTCCGAACGGTTCCGAGAAGCTGTCAATGAATCTTATGACGAGTTTGTTGAGTTTAACAAATAGAAATCTCAAAGAACCATCTCATACACTGAATTCTATTTCTTGGTCATCTATCGAATTTCTTGGATTATCCAGTGGCATTATGAGGTGAATCAAGAGCAATATGTCAATGTTCTCGAGAAGGTATGAGTTTCCCATTGATGGGATAAATATATGATTAATTCTTATCTCATAGAAAATATCACACTCAAAATAATTGGCTTGTATAAAGCTCTGGATGAAGAAAATATTAATTCAATATTTGAGAATCTCTATTCCAGATCTGAATTAGCAAACATTACTAGAAGGAGGCGTGCGATTTCTTGCAACGAGCTGCAAAGTCCAACAAGGAAGTGCCCGATTTCCAAACTTCTTTCAGTTAATCAGCCAAAAACCTTCGATTCGAAAACGCTCTGCTACAGCCTACAAGGTCGCGATCTCATTCTTTTATGATGTTATGATTCTTTACTTTCTCTTTCTAATTTCCACCATTCTCTCGGTTCTCATTACCCAAAAAACTTTAATTGAAAATGGTAACCCGGTTGACCAAACCAGAGAAGTTCAAGAGCACTACCATGGGGCAATCCAGCAAACGGAGTGGCTTCTGAACGCCAATGAACAACACCCAACAAACCGGTAGCGCAAAAGTTACTGTCACTATAAGCAAAGTATATATGTGAGTTGTGTCTAATAAGATTGTTTGTATTATTCCAATCGCTTTTACTTCCTTCAGTTTGAAGATGGATGAGGTTGAAATATTGTTGATCTCTGTTGAAATACGTTTTTAACATTTTACTGAATCCAACATGTTTGATGCCTATGTATACTGATTGGAATAATCGTATGAAGTAGATACAACTCTTTACTTTTTTGGTAACTTTAATTTACTGATCATGCAATCATGTTGTGTGAATAAAATCATCTTCAAATAGTTGGTTAAAACAAATTTTCTCAATTTTCAATGTATATTTCCTGCTTATTATTGTATCAGTTTAAGAGAATGTTATTACTAGAAATATTGTAGTGATATACCTCTAGTCTTCTACAAGTGTTTGCCATGTTGGTATAATAATTGATAGTTCCAGTTAGATAATGTCTTCTTACGATTTTATACTATGCCTATTGGGTCTCTAGAGTCTGAAAAACGACATCTCATTGTTCCTTATTTTGGTCTTCTTATGATTCTACAAGTGATTTAGTATTTTTTTCTTCTTGTTTGCTTTCTATATGTTGTTGCTTAGTCTAACAATTTTTTGGTTTATTGTCTCCCACCTTTTTTATTTAGGATTCTGGTGTTGTTTCATATTACTGTTGTAGATCTTTGGTCATTGAAGTATTATTTTTTGGCGGAGTTCTAAAAAAAATCCAATGCCTTCTTTAAATTAGTCAACTTATTAAGACCTTACTTAATGCTATGTGCTTTAATACATTAGATGGACATTTTCTTATTATTAGTTGTCGTATTCTCAGTGACGGGCGCATAATTTTTGGCATGTGATGGCATAATTTATTTTTTATTTTTTAAGGAGTGTTTTTAGAATTTTTTTTGTTAATTTTAAAATTTTAAAATTATATACATATATTTCTCATAATTTTAATACATAAAAAACAATAACAAATAAAAGCTATAAAAAGAAGTGTTTGTGGATGAGGGGAGGTGAGGAGAGATTGTTAGACTAGATAATATTTAATCATATATGGATTATTTAATTTCAAGAATAAAATCGTTATTTATTTAAAAAGGTTGAAACTGTAATAATTTTTTTAATTAATTTGAACTACATAATGAAATATTGTGATAAAATATTTTGATTTTATAAAATATAAAACTCCTATTTATGACTAATTCTTGTAATTTTATCAAAAATTTAAACTTTGTACAAACAATAAAAAGTTTTATTACTTCAATAGAAATTAAATATAGTTAATGGACTACATACATAGTTTATCCATTGTTTTCTGAGTGGGCTGATACCAGAATCACTGCTCGCTCCTGTGTTTCTTTCTTATTGGCTCTAAATACTAGTTAACCCTTAAACTATATACTTGGTTTTAAAATGGTCCCTATACTTTATTTATCTCAGAAAATACTATCATTATGATCATAATTTGTAGAATTTTATTGGAGTCACGTGCCCCTGCGTGCCTCCATGGTGGACCCGCCCCTGCGTGCCCCTATGGTGGGTCCGCCCCTGCTTATTCTAGGTTTTTTTTTTTTTGAAGATGAATGATTTATCATTCAATAACAAACAGTCATGGACCGAAGAAACATAGCGATTAAAGTTCCATAATACCTAATAACTAAAACAACTTTCAACAGTAAGTAAGTCAGAACGGGTCAAACGGTTATAAATCCTAAAAATATCCAGAGTAAAGGGACCAAACAAATCCAAAGACAAAACCAATCAGGGGTGGGCCCACCATGGGGGTATGCGGGGGCACATGTCCCAGGTAAAATTATACAGTTTATGATCGTAATGGTAGTATTTTCTGGTATAAATATAATATGGGGGTCATTTTGAAATCAATTACCAAGTTTAAGGGTTGATTATTTTCTATTGAAGTAATAAAACTTGTTACTTTATCATATAAAGTTTAAAGTCTTAATAAAATTAAAGTAAATATTAGTCATAAAAATTGCTTAACCATTATTAATAAAATAAATTATTTTTCCTAATAAATAGAAGTTTTCTAATTAAGTGAACATTCTAGCAACATAGTATATGAAATATCCATCGATCGGTGTTATGTTCTTTCTAAAACAAGTTGTGTTTTGCCCATATCCTGTTGCTTGATGAATGTAATATGGAAGTTTCCTAAATGTTAGTATGAACTTAACAATATTTCTTTATTGTGATTCTAACCGATAGTCCAAACCATTATAAAAAAGATTTGTCCCCCTCCAAAGCACGGGTAATGAATCCTCGTATTTATTATTAAATGAATTTCACTCAAATTATCATATATGAGATTATCATTTTTTTTTTTTTTAAAAATATCTATTTTATTAAATTATAATAAAACAAGTCAGAGTACGGATGTAGAAAGCTAAAAAAGAACACTCTCAAAGTAGCATACTGCACATCTAAGACGGGGTAAACTAAAGTAACTAAAGAACAACTGAATAAATAGTGAAAACAAACTATCCTCGATAGAGACAAAAGGATAGACCACACTTGCCAAAGGATAAATAGTGAAAATAAATTAATATATATATATATATATATATATATATATCTAGAAAAATTAAATTATAAATTATAAAAAGTATATGAATTATTTAATTTTATATATTTATAAATTAATTAAAATAAATTATAAATTAAATATTATGAAAACAGTGAATTTTTTTTTTACAATCTCTATAGTACAAGATATTAGAATCCTACTATAAAACTAAGAATAGAGATAATATAGGTAGAGTCCTTACTCCTAAACAGATTGAAAATAGCCTTAAGGGCGAGCTTGCTTCTGCAGCAAGCAACAGCTGTAGAATCTAAATGATAACCTAAACAAAATGCTTCTAACATACAGCAGCTAGCCAGGGTGATATCCTTTTTTATTTGTTTATTTCTTCTTAGAACGTTTTTTGTCTTCTTCATGTTATGATCTTATCGCTTCTTACAGTACTTTATCTTATCATTTAAAAAATTACGTTTTTTTTCTTATTATATGCTAATCAATTTTGCTTCTCTCTTCGAGAGTTGTTAATATTTGGCGTACGTACTGGATCAAATTGAACATGCAAGTTGACTAACTAAAACAGATGAAGTAGTTGTAAATTAATATAACTCTCTCCATTCCTATTTTTTAAATTTTGTTTGATTTAATTTTGTTATTTGGAAAGATTTGCTCAAAAAATTTAAAAAAAAAATATTTTCAAAAACTAGACTCATTGAGATGTTGAAAAAAAATAATAATAATAAATTAGATACTGAAAAAGAAACGCAACTATTATAAAAGAAGAGAACGGGTGGAGTATATATATTGCGATTAATCACAGACAAAGTATGGGGTGGTGGGTGAAGTTGTGGCAGTGAGTTAGGTCCATGCATTTCCGTCCTCATAAATGCATGCATGTTTGGATGCTTTACGACCGGGGGCCGGTCATGAAATTGCTGATTTGAATCTCACCATTTAAATTAACCAAAAAGACAAAACACACCTACGGCTTGCCTCCGCAACCTCCGTCGTGGCGGAGCCGGTGACGGAATAGTACGAAAGAGTTGTATATTTTTTATTTATTTATGAGTAATATTTAAAGATTTTATTTTAATTTATTAAAAAAATTATCTATTATTGTGTGCGGGTGCCCTTTTTTTTTCTTCCACTTATCTAATATTATCGCAGGAAAGATTTACGAGTGAAGATCAGTTGTTTGTGCAATATTAATCTCAACCAATTTGAGATGAAGGGAATAACTCATTTGTTAATTTTTCAGCTCACATTTAAATGATTTTTTTGAGGGGGAAGGTTTCGGTAGCTTGCGCAACCCACCAGAAAAGGGCAAAAAGGAAAAAGAGAAAGAAAAAAAAAGATGAAGTTTCTCGAATATTAGGGTGATATTTTGTTTGAATATAGGGGAATTGTTATGCATGTGATTACTGAGACAAAGGTTAGGGACACGCGTAGCTTCCATATAATCCAACCCCACGGTATGGACATACACCCTTGCCTTCTATACCGCTAAATGACTCCACTTGAGTCGAGTCTAATACTATGGGGGGTTAATACTTAATACTCCCTTTTGTAATTTAAACGGTAATTAAATTTGATAGGCTTTTTTTTATTAAATAGAATGACATTCATTCAAAATTCAACCGGTATAAACCGGAGACAACCGATAAAATTCGTAGTCCAAATGTAAAAAATCTGCAGATCCTGAGCAGAAATGCGCAACGCAACATCTAGACTGCATACTAACTAAACTCCAGAAACTTAAATGGAATAAAAGCAAACAAAGCCGATAGTACCTAAGAGAATTAGACATGCCAAATAATAAAAGATAATATTAAGGCAGGAGTGTGAACTCCGGTTCCAGGGACATCAAAGACCAGTTAACTCTTCCACCTAGCCATCTGACTTCATACAATCTTCTGTCTGCAACGTGGAAGTGTGACTTGGGGGCAACAATGAAACAACCAAACTGGAATAGGTAAGCTTGGGATGAATGTCCGTCCCCTGCGAAGAAGATTGAGAAAAGATAATCAAACTACTGAAGAACTAGCAACCAAAGTGTCATATTCCAACAAACAAAACACCACCATATATCTCGAGCAGTAATAGCCAAACTCGAATTTTAGATATATGGGCGTGACTCCAGGCCTCATACATCCAGACAATACCTCACTTCTCCCTGTAGGGTGAGTGTTTGCTCAACCCTGCCATAACCAACACTTGTGACTCTTCGGCTGAGCTAGGGAAATCCATCTTTCACTTCCACCCCGTTCTAGGATTGTCAACCCACAAAACAAACCAGATCATTCGCACTAATGTAAAAACCACCAAAAAATCAACATTCAAACCAAAGGTCATAAACTGAGCGTAGAAGCACATCACGCGAGACAGATTAGGAAAACAAAAAATCCCCAACGAAGAATTAGTGATTTGGAGGACCCTCCACCCCAGGTGGGCCCCACAACGGGTGATCCACAAATTTTGACCAGCAGCACCTAAGCGGACGGGATCCAGTTCTGGAAGTGATCCAATCGAGCCCAGATCCGGTTCCGACGGGAGACCAACGTGGGATGCAGCCAAAAGACTCCCCCTTTGTACTTGTTCAACAGAAACCAACCTTCCACCCGAACCACCAAGCAAAACAGCGCCCGGTGGAACTCGCTATTGTAGAAACTGACGCAAGATCAAGGCAGTTCGGGAACCATTGAACCACCGGAGAGAGCGTCGGGCAGAGGCCAACGCCAAGCGCGATGATGAAGAGAGGCACGACACTGAAAGCAAAACCCGATCGAAAAAATTTGAGCGTCGATGTCTGGCAGACCAAACAATCGCTACTCGACAGAGACCCAGACCTCCAGCGACTGGGAAAAAAGCAAGTCATAGAATCATCGGTGGTGGCTCTAGACCTCTGGTGGCGCAACGACAAAGCAGAGATCTTGAATCGGCAGTTGACGGCGGTAGTAGAGCATGGAACCATAGGCATCACTAAACTCATTAACCAATTAGAAAACTCTAGTATTGAAGAAAAAAAAACAATTAAATTTGATACTTAGTTCGTTAGTTTTGTTTATTATAGGTGTTTTCTTTAAGAATTTATCTAATTATTATAGTCTTTTAATTTTGTTTTCCTGTTCAATTATATTTATTTCATTTATTTGTTTGTTAAGTAGATTGTTAAATAAGATGAAATGATGAAAATACTGTTATTTATTAATTAATTTACAATTCATTCCGATTTTATGCAATTTTATCAATATATCTTATCTTGACTTCTCAAGAATGTCTGTTATAATTGTCACGGAATACCTTTCAAGGATATATATTGAAAATAATATTCCAAAAATAGTATATAAAATACCCCTAAGTGTAAAAAGTTGTGATGAAATGTGAGGCGCTACATTTTCTTAGCTTGAAAGTCCAAGGCACAAACACATACACTCGTCGAGGCTCTTTTGATACTATGAATTCGTTCAGAAATAATTATTTTAATTAATTATAATATTTTAAATAAATTTTTAATAATTGAGATCAAAATAGTTACAATTAATTTTAAAAAATTACAGTTAATAATTTTTTCAAAACTCAAATAATTATTTAAAAAAATTATTATCAAACATAAACTATATGTATCATCCATTTAATACTACCTTAATTTAAATCCCATCTCACGTCCCACTCTTTTTTATCCTTATAATCAAACAAACCTTAGGAGGTCTTTTAATTATCAATTAGTGAGAAAAATTATTAATTAAGTATAATACTATTAATTAATTAAATTAATTAATTAATAATTTTAAAGACTAAAATACCTTTCCTAGTCAAAATCACCATCCACCACCACCACCATCACCCTCTTTGCCGGCACCACCATTGCAGCCGAAACCACCACGAGGGTCACTGGAACCATTGAGACGGTCATCGGAACTACCGCGACGATCACCGGATCACCGTGCCGGTCACCGGAACCACCGTGCCGATCACCGGAACCACTGCGCCGGTCGTCAGAACCACCTTGATGGTCGTCAGAACCATTGTGATGGTCGTCGGAACCACCGTGACGGTCGCCAGAACCATCGCTACGGTCGCCAGAACCATCGCTACGGTCGCCGGAACACCGTGACGGTCCCCGGAACCACATCACGGTCGTCGGCATCACCGTCACCACCACCACCACCACCGTAGTCATCACCACTACAATTGTAGAATAATTTTTTTAGAAATTAATTTTCAAATTTTTTGTTAATTTATAATTAATCGCATAGTGTCTAAAGTGATATGCGATACTGTCTATCCAAGAGTTTATACTGTTTGTTTAGTTATTTTACTCATTTCTATAATGCTACTAGCAAATGATATATTGTCTAAATAAATATTGTCAACTATTTATTTATTAGTTTTGTACATTTTAAATGATATTGAAATTTTCTATTACATTATAAATAATTAATTACATAGAAAATTGTAAAAACTTATTTTGTAATGTATAAAAGCGTTTATAACATAATATATAACATTTTTTTTGTTAATTTATAATTAATTATATAATGTTTAAAGTGATATGCAATACTGTCTATTACAAAAGTTTATACTGTATGTTTAGTTATTTTAGTCATTTCTGTAGTATCTATTAGAAAATGATATAATGTCTGAATAAATATTAAAAATTGTCTAGCTAACCAGATATAGGTATATGTTACGATACACTATAAATTATTTATAATGTCTATTAAAAGAAAATGTTAGTTTATAATATCTATTAAAATGTAACATATTATCTAAATAAATAAAAGAAATTGTTAATGACCTATTTGTAACCAACAAAATTTGAAAGCCTTAGAAACCTGAAAGATGGCAAAGAAAAAAAAATTGTGGTTTAAACATAAAAAATAGAAAAGTGAGGGGGCTGGGTAAAAATGAAAATAAAGAATTTTTTTAAAAAAAGGAACAGTAGAAGATGATTAAAGGAGAAGAAGGAGAAGGAGCACGATTGCAGAAAAATCAGGGGACTGTGTAAAAACAAAAATAAAGAATTAAAAAAAAAAAAAAAAAAGGAATAGTAGAAGATAATTAAAGGAAGAATGAGAAGCAAAATTAATTAGGGACAATTGGATCTTTGATCAGTTAGGAATTTTCTCACTAATTGGTAAATAAGATTGATGACATAACTGGACCTAATAGGGAGATGATGGCTAATAAACGATTCAGATAATAATTGTCCATATTTCGGATGAGTCCATGTGCTTTCCAAGTTTGTGCATGCACAATTTAGAGATGGGTAGATTACATAAAACACTCTTGTGGTTTAGTGAAACTAAAATTTTAGTTTACCCCATTTATTTTTTGGAAGTTTTAATTAGATCTTTTAGTTATAATAAAATTTTCAGTTATCTTTTTAACTATTTTATAATATTAGCTGACTGTTAAAGATTTTATATCAATTATAATATCTATATTTCAAAAAATTCAATGGGTGACTTGGGTTCACGTGTGTTGTGGTGGCATGGACATTGTTTTAGCATTAAGCTAGTTTACATTGAAGCAGCGACTAGGCAATAATTACAATTAGGCAATAATTACAACGGACAAGGTGGCAGGTTAGAAATATTGGTGGTAACAAGTGTGATTAACTCTAAATTTTTAACGGTCAACTAACATCATAAATGATCAAGGGATAACTAAAGATTTCACCAAATTTCAAAAAAATATCTGAAAATTTTTTAAAATGAAAAAGATAAACTGAAGATTTCACTAAATCTCGAAAATTTCCGTTGTTTCCCTTCTAAAGAAATACTCCCTACATGGCTACATCTCAAATATATTATAACATTTTAACTTGACGTAAAGATTAATATGAGAGAATTTTGGTATAAACTTTCTTATTTTATCCTTTTTACACTGGAAGATATAATCAAACACAGAAATCCAAAAAGTATTAAAAGAGAATTAAGTTATAACTATAAACATACCTATAATAAAAAGTAAACAATTATATGATTGAATAGAAAATTTTATTTGGAAAAGAAAGAGATTTGTAACGACTATTTTTTGTTTTTTATTACTTCGGCTTTAGAGGTAAGTGGGGAAAAACACAATCTTCCGTTTCCTACCAAGTTTTAAGGCAAGAGAGTAGCATTTTTGTTCTAGAAGATTAGTAAACCAAGTTAATCAAGTGCAAACAATTGCTAAAACCATATTTATCAGGACAAGAGAGCTGAGGCAGTAAAACCTAACAACTGATAGTATTTACATGAGAGTTTGCAAGAGTCATGTCTGAAGTATATAAACTAGAAGGAAGAGTAGTAAAACCGTGTCGAATAGACCGTTAAGCTGCACTGATGATGCAGCAGTGTCTCGGCGAAGCAACCCCTGCCACTGCTGGAGCCACTGCGTGTGTAGTATTTGAGGTGCTCTGTTGTTCAGTTGTGGGCA